>CAUYRH010067234.1:0-51072 GCA_963574655.1 Perodicticus potto | reverse complement strand
GTTTTGATTTGCATTTCTCTGATGATTAAGGATAATGAGCATTTCTTCATGTATCTGAAGGCCGTGCACCTGTCTTCTTTAGAGAAGTTTCTTTTCAGATCTTTTGCCCATCCTGAGATGGGATCTCTTGTTCTTTTCTTGTAAATACGTTGCAATTGCTAATGGAGTCCTCTTCGTAAAATCTTTCCCAAGACCGATATCATCAAAAACTTTCCCCACACCTTCTTTTAGAATTTTTATCATTTTGTATCTTGGATTTAAATCTTTTATCCCTTGCAAGTTAATTCTTGTAGGCCTAAGTATCCATCGCTTGTGTGGTAGGAAACCCTATGTACCTTCCAGTAAATATGCGGCTTGTGGGGGCAGCATTTCACTCTGATACCCCCCCTGCTGAACTCCCCATCTCTCTCCTGTCTCATCCCTTACACCCTGGCCCTTTCTCACCATCTTTGTTGCACACTTAGAATAAAGTCTTTTTCTTAATAAATTTGGGTTTCAGCTTCCTTGTCTATAAAAGATAAAATTAAACAAAATGCTCTAGTAACCACGAATCTATGATGTCACCTCAGTCAATGAGGCCTCACCATGAATATGCTTATAGGACAGGAGAGCAAAGCATTAGCCCCGGGCTCCAAGAGGCTGGGCCACAAGCCAGGGAGCTCCAATGAGGAGGAAAAATGAGAAGGAAAAATCTGGAGCATGGAGGCAGCGTATAGGAAGGAGGTCCGCATCACACAACTTTTTGTTTTGTTCAAACATAAAAACATTTTGCAAATGCTTTTATAAGCAACACTAATGACCTATTCCTTAATCCTAAACACATCCTTCGCAAAATGTACCATTGATTTAATACTTGTTGAAGAATAAAGAATTGGATAGTGAACTTCTTTTAATACAGAGAAATATTCAAAGGTGGAGAAATAAATACATTCTAGAATTCAGACAATAAGTCCTATTAAAACAGATACAAGGGCTGTGTCTGTGGCTGAAGTGGAAGAGTGCTTGGAATCTGGTAAAATCAGCCTCCCCCTTCCTCTCTTTGTCTTTCTCACTGGGTTCAGAGGTACTTTTCAGAACCCTGGGAATCCCTTTCAGAAGCCACTGGCACAATGGAATGGGCATGTGTTTTGAAGCAGGCAGATCTATGCCTTGAGCAAGTGGGTTCACCTCTGAGCTTCAGGGTCCTCAACTGGGGATAATAAAAGATACTGACTACGAGAACAAAATGAAATCACCTAAAGTGGACAGCACACTGCTTGGCTAGTCTTAGGCAAGTGGAGAAATTCACTTTCTCTTCCATTTCTCCTACAGTAACAGACAGGAGAGCTGGACTCCTGCCTGGAGAAGGTTTGCTGAACCACCTGTTGAATGAAGTACATAGGAGAATGGAAAGGGAGGTGGCTGCTGCAGGATGAGGGGTGGCCCTTTTCCTCTTTCTCATTTATGACTGAGACCAGCTGTGGAGGTCTTAGGGGTGTCAGTGCATACTACCCCTCCTGAGTATAGAATCACAGAGATGAAAATCTGATCATCATCTTTACAACTAGTAAAACTGATAGTACGTCATGGCTTTACACATTTGACCAAAATAATGTGCTAACATGCTTCATCACCTCTAATCTAGTCCTAGGGACAGTCCAGCCTAGGGAGTGTTTGGGCTAGGCAGCAAGCGTGCCAGTCCAGACTTGCTGCCCCTCATGGCCTCAAACCCCGATGATTGGAGGCTTTGATCTGGTCAATTCCACCCAGTGGTTTTTACCCACCAATCATATGGGCAAGGGCCGGGCATGTTCCTATAAAGGAAGTCCCTTCATAGAGATATTTCCCAAGGAAAAGGGAAATCGCCATCCTTGCAACCATGCCCCCTACCACCTGATTTGTTTCTAAATGCCTAAGCAGTGGCACAAGGTATAATCATTTAAGGATGACCTTGGGGCTTGTTTATAGCTTCTTTTGTCTCCCAAACTGCTATATCCCCAGATTCTGCTGCAGGAAGTCCAAAGGAGAGCCCAGGAATCTGCATTTTAATATGCTCCCTCAGAATGTAATAATAATTTCACATTTCCATATGTATGTGCATGTTCACAGGATGATTTTTAAACTATATAATAGTTGTGCATTTTTATGGGATTAATGTGATATTTATGAGATACATAGATGTGTAATGATCACATCAGGGTATTCTATCACTCAAGCATTTATCTCTTCTTTGTGTTGGGAACATTTCAAGCCTTCTCTTCCACCTATTAGGAAATACACACTGAGTTATTGTTAGCTATAGTCACTTGCTGTGCGATCCAACACTGTAACTTACTCCTTCTAACTATGTGTGTACCCATTTAACCAACCTCTCTTCACCACCCCCTCACCTCTTCCCAGCCTCTGGTAACCAACATTCGATTCTCCACCTCCATGAGATCAACTTTCTTAGCTCTCAAATATGAGTGAAACTTGTGATATTTGTCTCTCTGTACCTAACTTATTTCACTTTATTTTTCTTTTTTAAATTTCACTTAATATAATAAACTCCAGTTCCATTCACGTTTCCACAAATAACAAGACTGCATTCTTTTTAATGGTCAAATAGCATTCTATTGTGTATATCTACATTTTCTTTACCAATTCATCTGTTGATGGACACTTAGATTGATTCCATAGCTTAACTACTGTGAATAGTACTGCAGTAAACATGAAGGTGGAGTATCCCTTCCAACTTTGATATACCGATCTCCTCTTCTTTGGACAAATACCCAGGAGTGGGATTGCTGGATCATATGGTAGTTCTAATTTTAGTTTTTTGAGAAACCTCCATATGTTTTCCATGGTGGCTATACTAATTTACATTCCCACCAACTGCATATAGAAGTTCTCTTTCCTCTGCCATCTCACTGCATTTGTTAAATTTTATCTCTTTGATAATAGCCATTCCAAGTGCTGTTAAGCTCATATCTCACTGTAGTTTTGATTTGCATTTACATAATGATGGGTGATATCAAGCACTTTCCATTTACCTGTTGGCCATTTGTATGTCTTCTTTTGAGAAATGTCAATCAGATCCTTTGCCCACTTCTTTTTTTTTTTTTAATTTTTATTAAATCATAATTGTGTACATTGGTGCAATCATGGGACACAACGTGCTGACTTTATATACAATCTGAACCTCTGCCCACTTCTTAATGGGATTATTTGAGGGTTTTGCTATTGAATTGTTTGAGTTCCTTGTATATTCTGTATGTCAATCCTTTGTCAGATAAAGAGTTTGCAAATATTTTCTCTCATTTCACAGATTTTTCTCTTTACTCTGTTGATTATTTCCTTTTGCTGTGCAGAAGATTTTCAGTTCAATATAGTCTAAAGGGCAGTTTTCTTAGAGGTGGTCCATATCAACAATACTCACTTACCTTGAGCATCTCCTGAGTGCTGAGCATCTCCTGAGTGCCGGAATTAAGTAGTGAACAAGAGAAAGTCTCTCTCCACGTACATGAGGTGCCTAGAGAAGTCCTATTCATAGCAACAGAAAGTAAAATGGCACTTGCCAGGGGATGGGGGAGGGGAAATGGGGAAAAATTGTGTAATAAGTATGGAGCTTCAGTTTGGCAAGATGAAAAAGTTCACTAGATGGATGGTGGTGAGAGTTGCACAATAATGTGAATGCATTTAATGCCACTGACCCGTACACTTACAAATGGTGAAAATGGTAAATTTTAGGTTGTGTACATTAAAACTGGAAGCCTTGGCTTGGCTCCACCCCACCCAGTCCTCCTCTTCTGTCCTTACCTGCTCTGCTGTATTTTTCTGCTCCCTGGATCTTATTACCACTAATATATTATGTCATTTGCTAATTTTTTAATACTTCATTATTTCCCCACTAGAATGTAATCTCCACAAGGGCAGGGATTTTGTTTCTTTTATTTGTTCACTTTTTTGTTCACTTAGATGTTCTTAGGGTCAAGAATAATGCCTATCTCTTAGTTAGTGATCAACAAATATCTGTTGGGTGAATAAACATAAGAGATACTGAGTGAACCTTTATGTATACAGGAATGTTAGGAATGCTTCCAGGTGCTATTTTCCCTTTAAAGGTCATTATTGGCATCACGGAAGCCCATTCTATTCAGGAGTAAAGTGAGGTACAGATAGGAGTAATAATTTTTGCACAGATCAAGGAGAAGCCTGGGTCAGAGATCAAATATAGGGAAAATACCAAACTGAATAGGAAAGAAACATCAGCTCTCAATCTCAGAAAAATAAGAGATTCACCTGCATATCTATTTTTAGTGTTTGCCCTGAAGGAAAACTTGTTCAGCTTATGGTTTAAAAAAAAAAAAACTACATGTTTTCTAGCAATATCACTGCTAGATTTTGTCACTCTTTTTCTAACTGAAATATAGTTGGTATGTAATGGAAAGGAATAAGATTAGGGTGCAGGGAAAGCAATGGGTTGGATGAACTGTTGGGCTTAACACAAAGTACAATTCTCAATGACTTTTCCAAAAAATATCTTGTAGTTTCCAGATGAGTTTCATGATAGTGCTTAGTTTTATTAGGAAAAGAAAAAAAAAATTGGTATAGCTTCCTGAGAATCTCAGGTGACTGGGATTTATTCCTAGTTTTAACCTGCAATCTTGGTTATCTTCTCTGTTTAAATATCTTTCCCTGTTGGGTCAATGTTATCATCCAACAGAATGGGGAAGAGGGGAAAATGTGTTACATCAGCAATCCCCAACCTTTTTGGCACCAGGGATGGGTTTCATGAAAGACAATTTTTCCATGGATGAGATGGAGAGGGCGATGCTTTCAGGATGATTCAAGTGCATTACATTTATCATGCACTTTATTTCTATTATTATTACCTTGTAATATATAACGAAATAATCATACAATTTACCATAATACAGAATCAGTGGGAGCCCTGAGCTTATTTTCCTGCAACTAGATGGTCCCACCTGGGAGTGATGGGAGATGGTGATAGATGAAGCTGCACTCATTGCTCCCTGCCTGCTGTGCAAATCTGTTTAGAATAGGCTGTAGGTACTGGTCCACAGCCCCAGGGGGTGGGGACTGCAGTGTTAGAGGATCTCCCAGGTTTTAAAGTTACATTTGTGTGGCAGTCACACAGCTATTGTTTAGTTTGTGTGTTAGAAATCAAAAAGGCAAAGCATTTTGAAGATGCTTCTATTCATTGTATTTTGATTTGCATAGCTGATACAGATGGAGGGCACAGGAGCCCCTTGGAGGCACCCCTCATGGCCATCCCTGTGGAAGAGGACTGCCCAGTGGCAGAGGACACTTTGTGAAGTAAAAGCACAGACAGAACCACCACAGGACGGGGGCCAAGGGGGTGCTGGGGTGGCAGAAGGGCAGCCTGGTGACTATGCTCCAGTCTGTGGCTTTGGGGGCTCTGGGAGACACCATTGGGTTTGACATTGTTCTGGTGGCAGGGCCAGGACCCGGTGGGAGGACTTCGAGGATAGCTGATGGCCACAAAGAAGCTGGAGTAGGTGAACCTGAAAGGCTGGTTTTGAGCCCACCTGAGATGCCCTTGGGGATCCCCAAAACAACTGGGTCAGATTCTGAAGGGAAGGAGGTGAGATCCTGCCCAGACAAGTGGGGACAACCAGCCTGTGAAATCTGAGTCACAACTTAAATGGGGTGAGAACCCGAGAGGTTCCAGCTTCCTTCATGTGCAAATTAGTTAACTCTTCAAACAAATTAATAGAAAGACATTAAAGCAATGGAAATCTGAAGTTGTAGGTACATCAGTTTGATTTCACTGAGAGCTGATCTATGAAGCATGTGGTTAAACAAGCAGATTTTGGGTTTATAGTCAAGTTTAAAAACATAATGGATATCTGGATTCATTTCAGGAGTCAGCAAATTTGGGTCCATATTGTAAAAATAATAATCCTCCTCTGCACTGGTCAGATGCCATCTATACAACTGATTCACTTCTGAGAGCAATGTTTCAAGTGGATATGAATCAACTGCCATGGGATTCAGCAAGGGCAACTAGGCAGGGGAAAGGATCTAGAAATCTGTTATCTTAGATCTGGGGAGGACCATCAGAGCTGGGTTGGAATGTGTGGTGTGCAAGGAGGTGGGGCCTGTGTGGAAGAGGGGTTGGGCTTGCCCTATGTGATTCCAGCAGGTAGAATCTGAACCATAGAAAGTCACAAGCACAGAGGCCTTAGGTCTGTTTGAGAAAGAAATTTCTCTCTGGTTTCTTCTCCCAAGAAACCTGGCACCAGATGGGGACTGAGTCTCCTGCGTCTGCCTGGGATAGGGTTCATTAGCTATGAAAGTCTGAGGGCAGAGACAGCCACAGGGCAGAGCCACACCAAGTCTCCAAGCAAAAGCAGGGCCAAGACCACAGGCAGGAACAGAGGAAAAAACGGGAGAGAGGCCAAGCCTCAGGAGCCAGGCAGAGACAGATCAGGAGCTAGCAGTGCTGGCGCAACCTCAGCGTTGGCCGTCACCCATCAGTGGCTCTCTGGAATATATGCAAAGCCATTATCTTAAAGAATCCAAGTTGTAATTGAGGCCATGAGCTGGTCTCTGGCAAAGTCATCCTGTCAGGATATGTCCCAAGCCTGGAGGTATTTGACAAATGCCTAGTGAGTGACCATCCAGACTTCGTTGGTTCAATGTTTTTAAAAAATGTTTTTAGTTGTGGTAAAATACACATAAAATTTAACATCTTACTCATTTTTAAATGTACTTAAAAATTGTGGCATTAAGTGTATTCACCACCATCTCCTGAACCCCAGTCATCTCATGAAACTCAACCTCCATACCCACTAAAGAACTCCAAATTCCCTCTCCTCCTGGCCCCTGGCAACTACCATTACACTTTCTGTCTCTGTGAATTTAACTACTTTATTTATTTTGTTGTTGTTGTTGCAGTTTTTGACCGGGGCTAGGTTTGAACCTGCTACCTCTGATATATGAGGCTGGCGCCCTACTCCTTGAGCCACAGGCGCCACCCAATTTAACTACGTTAGGTACCCCATGTAAAAGGACTCATACAGTATATCTTTTACTAACTGGCTTATTTCACTCAGCATAATGCCCTCAAGTTCCATGTCTAGCATGTGTCAAAATTTCCTTCCTTTAGGGGTGGTGCCTGTGGCTCAGCGAGTAGGGCACCAGCCCCATATACCGAGGGTCACGGATTCAAACCCAGCCCCAGCCTAACTGCAAAATAAAATAAATTGGGGGAAAAAATTTCCTTCCTTTAGAGCTGAATAATATTCCTTAGATACACACACACACACACACATATTTTGCTTATCTATTCATTCATCATTAGACACCTGGGTTCATGGGATCGATTTTGCACCAGGCCCTGCAGTAGACACTGAAGTTAATATGAGACATGTGACCCCAAGGACCTTAATAGTCAACTTGGGGTGGTACACAGGGCCGGGGAGGGGAGTGGGAATGTAGCAGATATATAATTTTAATAATACATTTTGAACAACAATATGATAAAAAGTCTATAAAGGATATTGTGGGTTCATGATGAGGGGAGAGATCAATTCTGGGGGTGGTGCTGGTGGAGGGAATTTTTCTTTCTTTCTTTTTTTTTTTCCGCAGGTTTTTTTTTTTTTTTTTTGGCTGGGGCCAGGTTTGAACCCACCACCTCTGGTATATGGGGCTGGTGCCCTACTCCTTTGAGCCACAGGCACCGCCCAGAGGGAATATTTCTTTAAGAAGGCAAGTGTCTAGGTTCTGATGAGATAAAAATGTTAAAGAACATTTGTTGTAAAACTAGAATCTAGACTACCTTGTAGCCAGTGGCACCGGAAAGCTGAATCAGTTGCATCTAACTCCTTGGAACCCTGGAACAGATTTTAAAAAAATATTGATCCCAGTTTCCCAGCCCAGAAATTCTGATTCAGTGATTCTAGGGTAGAAGGCAGGAGTCTGTATTGTAAACAGCCTCTCCTAATGATTTTGACACACAAATAAATTTTACAGGCATGGGGAAAACACTGAAGGTTATAAAGTCAATTTTCATTTTATATTTATTTTTATTTTAAATATGGAATGCATCACGAATCTGCACGTCATCCTTGCGCAGAGGCCATGCTAATCTTCTCTGTATGATTCCAATTTTAGTATATACGCTGCTGAAGTGAGCACTGGGTTTGCATTTTATATACACCTCTCTGACCTCGCTATGGAGTGGGGCAAGGATTCACCATTAAAAAGAATCCCAGGGAGAAAAGTCAATTCCAGTCTGTGCAATACTCCATAGGCTGTAGATGCTAAAGAGGGTGTGCATGGTGTGCTCTCTCTGCACCCTAAAATCTCCTTCCATCTCTAAGAGTCTGTAGCCTACTGAGCCTTTTTACAAAGGCCTCCATCAACTGAATGTGGCAGAAATGAAGTGGTAAGCTAAGACTGCAAAAAGCATGGCAGCTTCCTTTTTGGCCTCTCTCAGAATGTCGCTACTGTATGTTCAAAGCTGGACAAACCTGCTAGAAGATTAGCAATCACATAAAACAGGGTTACACTGATTTGACTCACTTGGGAGATGACCCACAAGTATATGAGTGAACCCAGCTCAGATCAGAGGAAAACCACTCAGATGATTCTGCCCAAATCACCAATCCACAGATTTATGGCTGAATGGCTGTTAGTAAGCCACTGAGTTTTTTTTTTTTTTTTGAGACAGAGTCTCACTTATGTTGCCCTTGGTAGAGTACGTGACACAGCATCTCACAGCAACCTCTAACTCTTGAGCTTACGCGATTCTCTTGCCTCTCACATAGCTGGGCCTACAGGTGCCCGCCACAACGCCTGGCTACATTTTTTGTTGCGGTTGTCATTGTTTAGCTGACCCAGGCCGGGTTCGAACCTGCCAGCCTTGGTGTATGTGGCTGGTGCTATAAACACTGTGCTACAGGCGCCGAGCCTAAGCCACTTAGCTTTGAGATGTTTGTTATTCATCAAAAACTGTTATACTCCCTTTGGCTCTAGGCTTTACACACATTGTTCTCTCTGCATAAAACACTCTTGCTTCTTTCCACTTAATTCCTATTTATCACAGGTCAGTTAGGTTTTCCCTGATCTTTATCAGATTAAATGCCTCCATTTCGGGCTCGCATGGCAATTTTTACCTGTCTAGCAACACTGCAGTGTGTAGTGTGCTTATTTTTTGATTGTGGTCTTTCTCCTCCATTAGACTATAAGCTCTATGAGCCCAGGACAGCATCTGTTTTCTTCACCCGTACATTCCAGCACCAAGTACAATTCCTAGCACATAGCTGGTGCTCACTGAATATGTAACAGCCCTGGAGGAAACAGGCATCTGAGAGTTCTTTAATACCCCTCGCACCAGTCCTCTTCTCCCTACAATTATAGAAAATCATTGTATAAAAATGGGTTTTGTAATTTTTAAAGGACTGTACAAATGTTAGTTCTTAATTGTTAGTGTTATAATTCTGAGGTGGCAACAGCTGGCTTTGGGGGACTCCCCTCCATTTCTCAGTCCCCTGAAATGGCCCCAGGCAGTTTCTTAGCAGCTATGATTAAGGCTGGATAAGCAATTTACAGGCTGTAAGTCTTGCCTAGAGCTAAAATACGGATATGTAAATATTGCTGTAGCTGCATCCTAGCAAGCAATCTCCAGGCTGGTTAATTGCAGAACTTGGTGGTAATGATGCCAATGCTGATTTCAATTAAAGTCTATTTACAATACCACGAGGGGAGTGTTTTCCACTTTTTCTGAAACAGAGACTTCTTATTTTACCATATAAGTCTATGGCTCAGATATACCAAAACAGTCCCTTAAAATCTGCAAACTCTATACCCTATTTTGGCCCTTGGGCTCAGTTTGCAAGAGAGTCTAAGGATAAGAGTAAGTCTCTCCAAAAGACAGACACTTTCTGTGCAACTTTTCTAAGCCTCAGTTTCCTCATCTGTAAAATGTACATGTTAATAGTCTTATCTCATAGGTTTATTTTGAGATTAAATGAGATAATCATTGGAAACTGCCGTTAGAATCATTAGAACAGTGCCAGGCACAGAGTAAGTACTCAATAAATTTTAGTTATTATTTATTATCAACATCATTACCTGATTTGGTTTTTTTTTTTTTTGGTAGAGTGTTGTGGTGTCATAGCTCATAGCAACCTCAAACTAATGTGTTCAAGCCATCCTCTTGCCTCAGCCTTCCAAGTAGCTGAGACTATAGGCTTCTGCCTATACAACACCCAGCTATTTTTTTTTTGTAGAGACAGAGTCTCACTTTATCACCCTCGGTAGAGTGCTATGGCATCACACAGCTCATAGCAACCTCCAACTCCTGGGCTTAGGCGATTCCCTTGCCTCAGCCTCCCAAGTAGCTGGGACTACAGGCGCCCGCCACAAAGCCCAGCTATTTTTCTGTTTTTGCAGTTCAGCCGAGGCTGGGTCTGAACCTGCCACCTTCGGTATATGGGGCCAGGGCCCTAGTCAATGAGCCACAGGCGCCGCCCACCCAGCTATTTTTTTTTTAGAGATGGGGTCTCACTCTTGCTCAGGCTAATCTCAAACTCCTGAGCACAGGCAATCCACCTGCCTTGGCCTCCCAGAGTGCTAGGACTACAGGGTGAGCCTGCACCCAACCCAATCATTACTGTTATTAATACACATAATTAATTGTCCATTTTTGCCCATTCTTTGCTTACTGAGAAAGGGGGTGGGTTCTTCTCAAATACCTAATGTTTGTAAAGTAAGAAGCATTCATTCATGAACCATGACTTGTGTGCACACTGCATGCCTGCACTCTGATAGGTGCTGGGGTATAGTGAATGAGAGTCTCTGCCCTCAGAGACCATGGAGAAAGATGCAGTAGACTATGGCTGCAGCCCCCAGTCATGGTGCCAGTCCATGGCCTGTTTAGGAGCTGGGCTGCACAGCAGCAGGCGAGCAGTGGGCCAGCTAGTGAAGCTTAACCTGTACTTACAGAGGCTCCCCATTGCTGCCTGAGCTCTGCTTCCCAACACATCAGCAGTGGCATTAGATTCTCATAGGAGCACAAACCATACTATAAAGTGCTCATGTGAGGGATCCAGCTTGTGTGCTCTTTGTGAGGATCTAATGCACAGCCCCTAACCCCCTACAATCCATGGAAAAATTGTCTTCTATGAGATCAAGTTCTGCAATTAACCAGCCCGGAGATAGCTTGCTAGTTTGGGGCTACAATGGTATTTACATACCTATGTGTTAACTCCAGAGGGTCCCTGATGCCAAAAAGGTTGGGGACTGCTGCCCTGTGGTAAAGGCTTGTCCAGCATTGATTCTGGGTCCTAGAGGAACACAGACAAGGAGCTGCCCCCACCCCCAAAGGTTAAGGAAGGCTTGCTCTGGACCACCTGGGTTTCCCAGGTGAAGAGGGTGGAGGCCTTCACATAAATTGGAAGAGGACTTCACTTCCTTAAGAGATTGTTGCAATGACCCATTTGTCTGACCCTTTTATTACCAAGGTCCCTTAGAACTGGAAACAAAGCTTTTAAAATTAATAACATAAGAATGGAAAACATTTTCCCTGACGCTCAGCAGTTCCAGAGGAAATACCATTGGGTGTTTATCTTACAGGCCCTTTCAGGTTGAGATTTGGCAGAAGTTTTGTTAACAGTGTGACGAGAAAGACCTCATCACGTCTCATGTTCTTGTAACCTGGGCTCAAGAATTGGCTTCAGGATTGACATTAACTAGCTATAGTACTGTGGCCAGGTTCTCAGAGAGAAACGTCACCCTGAACATCAGGAAACCTGAGCTCTGCTGTGACCACGTGCACCAGGCATGTAACTGCTCCAGTCATTAACTTCTCTCTGAATTGATGAGCTCAACTTCAAAATGTGTATCTAACAGGTATTCCCAATTTAGGAGGACTCTGGTCACCACACCATGTGCTTCTATCTTTCCTTCTCCACTGAATGCTTCTCTTGCAGTTAAAAAGAAATTAATGTAAAAATTCCAAGATGAACAAAATATTAAAATACTTAAATAAAGACGGGCCTCACATGACTGACTTCTCCTTTTGCCTTGGGCTCCAACGTCACTGGACATGCCCCTTTAGTGAGACCCCTCCATATTGCCTTCCAACACTTTGCGCCTCCCTTGTTCTTTGTTCCAAGGTTGTTCTGGGCCTCTGCCTTTCTTCATGTGGTCCCCCTCCATGTGAAAGGCCCTTTCTCCTTCTACTCTACCTCCCTACCTTGCTGATGAACTCATCCTCCTTCACCATTGAACTTTTCTCTGTGCCAGTTTTTTCATCTATAAATGGGGATAACAAATAGTACCTAATTCATAGCCTTGTTGTGAACAGGAATATCTGCATAGCCCCTGACTCAAGGTTAGCACTTAACTACAGCTAGCTCCAGCATCAACAATGGCCTCATTCATCCCACAAGCAATCAGTTGACTGTAGCCACCACCCAGAGGTCAGGGATGCTACATGATCCTGACTAGATGAAAAACATCTAGATCCCCATCTTCATTTCTGACCACCCAACTCTCCATTACAGACTCCTCTTCCTCCATCTGCTTGGTAAATTTAGATGTTCCCTGAGGTTCCATGTGTAGGCACCCACAACCTCAAGTGTACCCTCTTTTCTGTGACATGTCTAAAGGTCTGTATCTCCAGGCCCAAATGTCCAATGTTTGCTGGATGTCTCAGCAGTGTCTAACTATCCTGATTTCAGTAATAATTTAGCCAGTGATGACTGAATACTAATACAGCCCAGCACTGTACATGAATTACTTCATTCAATACTCTTTGAAACCCCATTTTACAGAAAAGCAAAACAGCAAAGTAGAAACCAAGAGAAGAGAAGAAAGTCACCCAAGATTATGAACCAGGGAAGTAGTGGAAACAGGATTTAAAACTGAATGCTTCTGCTAAAAAGATTCTACAAGGGCTCACCTGTTAATCAACCATTTTAAAGTGAGGTGAAGAAAAGATGATAGAACAGTAGTTCTCAAATGGGGGCAACTTTGCCTCCCCTGAGGGACATTTTGCAATGTCTAGAGACACGTTTGGCTGTCCCAATGGGAAAGATATTCTGGGATCCAGTGAGTAGAGGCCAGGGGAGTTGCTAAACACCCTACAACGTGCAAGATGCCCCTACAACAAGAAATTATCTGCTCCAACATGTCAGTATTACCAGAACCCCAGATGAGGCTAGTAAAGGGCATTGCCTTTTCTGGTGCTGATGCCACACTCACTAACTGTGCTGGGACCTCTGCCCCCCCCCCTTAGTCCTTCTCCCTCGAGCCCAGCCCCCACCCCAGCCCAGCCAAGCCTCACTCTCTTATCCATCGCCCACTCCCATCCCTGCACAAAGCACGAACAGGAACTCATTTTCTTCCTCCTCAAAACCTTCCCATCTTGTGCTTTTTGTCATGGTTAAAAATGCTCCCCTCTTCCTCCTCACAGGTGAGCACCATTGTGCCCTCCTTCTCTGTCCCCCGCCTTCCACCACCCAAGTATCAGCTAACAAGTTGTGTCTATTCCATCTCCCAAGTCTCTCCTGCTCATCCTCACCTTTCCTGCTGCATGAACCTACTTTGGGCCAAAATAGCTTCTTACATTTTCTCTTTTCCAATCATGAGACTGAAGTCACTTGTTATTCATCCATATTTGATCAACCAGAGCATCAATTTCATAAGGCATTAAACTCGGGGGTTTTTAAGAACCCACTTAACTCCTATTCAGGATAAGTGCACAATAGTGCTTTAGGGTTTTACACTTTGCCCTTTGGCCCTCCTCTCCAGTCCTGGACTTGTGGCCCCACCCACTCTAAATTCTACCCCCTGTCATCCTCAGGACCTGTTCAGTCAGTGAGCCAGCCCTTCCTCTTAACTTCTCCCAGTGTGCTGGGACCTCCCCATCAACCCATCTTTAAAGAAGCCTCCACCCTTGCCTCCCACTTGCTAGACAGACACATTTCTGAAAAGAGCTGTCCACATTTGCTGTCTCCCACTCACTCCTCAACCCACTGCAATCTGGCTTCCACTCCATAGAGACAAGCCCTGGTAAAAGTGATCAGTCTTCTCACTGTCAGATGAACCTGACGCTGCTTTCCAGTCTTTTCTTGATTGGATTTCCTGGGCATTAGTGGGTATCGGCCATTCCCTTCTTTCGGAAGTAATTTCTTCCTATGGTTCCGGGTTCTCCTTCCACTTCTCTCCTGCCTCACGTTCCCCATGGGTGAATTCCTCTGTAGCCTGCACTACAGCTTGAATCCTGGGGAAAGGCAGTACATGCTGGTGAAGAGCCTGGACTCTGAAGCTCCTCGACTCACTAAATGTTTGACCTTGGAAAAGCCACTCAATGCTTCTGAGTCTCAGTTTCCTTAACTGTAAAATGGCACAAAGGTTTTGAGTCTCATTGCTTTCCAAATCAGAACATACACATTTCCTGAGACTGCTGAGCCTCACAGACTTACCTGAATATATTATGTGCTCATGCTGTCTTTACTTAGGTGCACAGGAGTGCCAAAGGTTTAACAATTAAGTTCTCAAACTCATCCTAGAAAAAGTGCTACATACCTCATTGCTGAATATCACTGCAGTCACCTTCAAAGAACTCCCCTTGGGAAATTATACACCAATGCCAGTGCCTAGTCCACCCTTCAAAGCACTTTTTGTAGAGTGAGCTCATGAATTTAACTGTCTGACCTTCGTATGTGCACGATGAATGAGTGCTGCTCTGGATTGGGTTTCCCCAGCAACAAGCCTCAATTGAGACAAGGACCTGGTGCAGTTACTTTCTTTGGAAGGTGATCCCAGGAAGGAGTTAGAGTGTGATGCAGGGAAGGGACAAAGGGCAAGTCAGAGGGAAGATTAATGACAGGGTCACTAAAGCTGAGGCAACTGGACTTCATCCTACAGGGGATCCTCTGAGGAACTGTGTTGAGTGCACTTTAGGGATATTCCTGATTATGAAAGGCAAAGCTAAGGCATTTATCCACTGATTGGTTGGTGGTTGCCCCAAGGCTGTTGGAAACTTTCAAGTGGGGAAAGACCCCATAACCCTGGAGAAAGGCCCCCGGCAGAGAGGAAGGATGGATACTCCAGGATGGTTCCTCTGTACAGCTGCTGGTGAGTTCAGACACGGGCCCAGGGACGTGGAGCCCATCCCCAACACATGTGCTTGCCACTCTGCCTGGCTGGCCCGTGACCCTTCATCTAACCAGGAGTCACACCTCTTCCCTGAAACTTGGTTCAAGAGCACCCACTTCTTGGAAGTATTTTCCAACCTCCCTCTACCCCTTGCAATGCCCTGAACAGACCCATGACACTCTGGACATACCACTATAAAGAGTGCTCACCTCCTTTCTAAATAGGGCTTTCTTATCTTTCTAGAGAGCAAGAAAGTTCTTTTACATCACCTCAGATGTAGTGCCCAGAAGATGTCTGAGCACATTATAGGTGTTTAATTGATGCCTTAAAATCAGTTGAGGAAACTGAGGCTCAGGAGCATTGACTGGCCAAACCCACCTTGCTCAGAATAAGAAGTCAATACACATGGGCTCCAGTTCCTTTTCCTCCATCTGACCTAGTCAAGCACGCACCCATTGAGCATATGATGGGATACATGTGTTTTTTAAATGAACATGCACAGAGGAGGGAGCAATTAACTGGGACTGTACCAATGAGACTACTGCTACCTTGTCTGACAGTCTTAATTACTTATAGTTTTAACTTTTCAGAACCATTAATAGAGCCATCTGGCATTCCCTTTTGAGTCTATCCACCAAAGAAGACAGGGGGCTGAGGGACAGAGCAGATCTCTTTCTGGTGGGGGGCCAAATTTGTGATTCTAGTCCTGTTTGTCCGTTGGATTCCTTCAACATGTCTTTGTTGAGGGCGTCCTGTGAGCTAGCATTGTTCTAAGGAGACAAGTGCAGGGCCTGCAGTAATGTGGCTTGCCCATGCGTGGGGAGAATGGGGACAGATAACAAGCAGCCAAATGCATAGGATAAATTAAACAGTGACAAGGGCTATGAAGCAAAAAAAAAAAAAAGCCCCTTGTGTGGAAGGGCTGGGGGTGGGAGTGTAGGTGCCAGAGACAAGTAGATTGCATGCTTGGGGAAAGCCCCTCTGAGGAGCTGACTTCTGGGCTGTAAGCTGCTGTTGAGAACACCCTCCAGGAGATTCTTTCAGAGGGGACAGCAGCTGCAAGGGGCCTGTGGTGGGACCCTAAACTCTTGGTATTCAGTCTACAGCTTGTCCTATTGCTTCTGACTACTGAAAGATAATGGCAGAAAGGAGACAAATCTGGGTCTGAAACTGATGACTGTTCCTTACTCGGAGAAAAGGAGCTGGTACTCAACTTTCAGTTCCCAGAAGGTTCATTTCAGGCTTCTGTTTTCACTGATGGGCATGTTGTTCCCTCTTCAAAGTCTGATTGGGTTTCAAAGGAATCTGAAACACTTATGGCAAAACCACCAAGCTGCATCCTCCAGGTAGCCAGCCCCCAAATGTGGCATTTCTGTGGGAAACCACAATGAATCACTCTCATTGGCTGTTCAGGCTTTCTGCCCAGTCACAGATCAACTTTGGTTTCCCCAAACTTCGTAAAGCCTCCCCAGACGTTTTTAACACTCTGGCCCCCACCAGGTCCCGACTTTCAGGTTAAGAGCAAAATCCCAAATTTTGTAGGGTTTCCGGAGTTTCAGATTTCCCCAGAAAAGGGTCTGCCACAGACACTAACTCTGCAGAGAGCAGTTTCAGAAACGCTGCAAAGGTAACCAGTCACTCAGGAGAGACACAAAGGTTTAAGGAATGACTTTGGTCCCTGGCTTTGTGCTTGGATGTGCACAATACACAACCCACAAGTTAAAATCCTTTCTCTTATGTTTCTTAACAGTAAAAGTAAGGAAGAAGCATGGCTGCGTTCATCAGAGTGTTTCCACTGTCTAAACATTTGGTTTCTAAATCAAACCAATGAGGGCGGAATTAACACCCATTTCATGTTATAGGAAACTGAGGATCAGAGAAGTTAAGTGACTTACTCAAGTTTACACGGTAGAAAAAAAGGCAAAAGCCATGTTCCAACCTGGGTCAGAGACTTTAGTTCGTACTATTACTATACTATTCTGTCCAGACAGGTCCTGTCCCCCGGGAACAAAAAGCGAGGAAATTAGCAGAGAGGAAGTGGTGAAACGGGGCAGCCAGGTGAATAGGGGAACCGGCCCGGGGATTGAAAGTCCGTCTAATGCAGGATGAAGAGCAGCGAAGTCCCTTCCCGCCGTCAGGGTCTTAGAAAGGCACCTTCTATGTCCGAGGGCTCCTGTGGGTAAATGCTGCCCCTTCCACCACTGGGCGAAGCGGAGACAGGCCGGCGAGCGGGGCGAAAGGCGAAGGGATGTCAGGGACCCGGCCTGTCCCCGCGCCAGGGTCGCCGACCGCGCCCCCCGCCTGTCTGCCGGCGGCCCAAGGGTTAAGCGAGGGCGGGAGCCCCCCGGCGCGGAGCGGGGCCGGGAATGCTTAGTCAGGATTCCGATTTCCTGTCGAAGTGTTTGGATTTCCTGAAACCCGCGCCCTCCGCCGCCGAGCGGGATCGTGCGAGCGGCTCGCGTCGCCGCGGCCTCCTCCCCCCACCCCCGGCACATGGTCGCCCGCCCCTTCCTGCGCCGCGCTCGGCTCCCGCGCCTCGCCTGGCCTCGCCGCCGCCGCGGGCGAGCACTCTGCGCTCGGGCAGCCCCCGGCCGTTCCGGGCCGCAGTCCGCTTTCCGACCCGAGAGCCGCGAGCGCCCGGCCGAGGGGTGCCGGGGCGCGGGCATCTGCGCCGGGCCCGCGATGGAGTAATGCCCAGCGGCCCGCCCGGTCCCGGTGAGTTGCGGGGCGCCGGGTCGGGCTCGGCGGGGCCGGGCGGGGCAGCCCGCGCCCCCCGCGCGGAGAGGCGCCGGGACTGGGCGCCGGGAGGGCGCGCGGCTCCCTTCGCGGTGGGGTGCCCCTCTCGCGGGGAGGGCGCCGGCCCGGGCTCCGGGGATTGTGCGGGGCGCGCGGCCGCGCTGTGCAGGGCCGGACGAGGCCGCCCCGGGGGTCTCCGCGCCCCCAGCTCTGCAGGGGGTCCGGGCCGACACGCCGGGCGGCCTCCGCTCTGCGGAGACGCCGAGGTGGGGCCGGGTGGGGGCCGCCCTGGCTGGCTCTGCGCGCCCCTCGCGGAGGGGGCCGGGACCGGCCGGTGGGGCGCCCTCCCGGCGCTGAGGCGGCATTGTCTCTCCGGCGCGGCGGAGGAAAGTTCCCCGCGGCCCCCGGCCTGGACCCGCGCCGCCGGGCAGGCCCCAGGCCACTTGCTTAAAGCAAAAGAAACGAAAGGAAAGGGGGGTAAATTCCCTCTTGGGGCTCGGGGCTTGCTGACGGGAAAATCAGGGAAGTCCTGGCTTTCCTGGCTTGTGTTTTCCACTTGTACCATTTTGGGACCTGCTGCATTTTTCTGAAAGCGACATGAAGTTTAAAAGAAAAAAGAAACTTGCCGGTGTCCAGTTTTCTGCGATTTAATAAATCCCTGGAGAGTTCATCTTGGGTATTTCCACAGCGGTTTGCTTTAATACTTGTTTTCCACTAGCGCGAGGAGACAAATAGCCAACTCCAGACCGCCCTTAATATGACCTCAGCCTTACCTATACTAGTCAGAAAGAACAAGAACTTCCTCCCACCTTTTCTCCCTATCTGCTCAGTGAGGTTATCTTGGCATGATTGATTATGGGATGACAGCAGGACCTGGATTGCTGACTAATGTTTTGGGATTGTAAAACGTAATTCAAGTTTTAGGCCAGTTTTTACCACTATTGCAACCTCTATTCTTTTCTGTTGCAAGTATGTCCTTCCAAGGGTAGGCGTGGAAGTGGAGGAGAATCCCAGCTGGAGTCTGGATAGCTTTGAGAAGATGCAGGTTTTCTTGAAACACCCAGTCGACAGTTTAGGAAGAAAAAGATCTTGGAGAACGATTGTTTCAATCCTTTTCTTGTATAGATGAAACCCAGAGAGCTGGACCTGCTTTGCCCAAGGTCACATGGCCAGTGGGTGGCAGGGCCAATAGTTTTCAAGTCTTTAAACTCGCTGTCCCGTGCTCCTTTCCCTATATTAGATTATAATGTGTTAGCCAGAAAACAGATTTGGAAACGTCTTTGCATTATATCCTTTGCTGCTATAGTGCCTTCTTTGCCTTCCCTTCAGTCTTATCTGTTATTGCTGCTATTTTTGAGATATGCAGTTTTCTCAAACTGCATATTTTGAGATAGAGAGTTAAAAAAAATCACCTAATTCCTACTGTTCAGCCACCAAATGGATTTGAAGATTTAGCTACCAAATGGATTTAAAATACAGAATGGGTAGCTTATTATATGGAGAATTACTTTTTCTCTGTCCCATTCTTTTATGAAAAGTAGAAACTCCCAAGTCCAAAAAAGGGCAGTATCTTAGCACATAATGTACCGAATGATGTTCTCTAGATGCGATTTTCAGCCCTCCTGTTTCTCGTGAGCTAAGCAGCCCATCTATTTTTCTCGTGAGAGCTCTGAATGGCTGGTTTTTCATTTTTAGTATGTGATAATGTTGCAGAGAAAGGACTTTTTGCAAGCTTGCCATTTGGTGAAGGAAATTGAAATTCTCTACACCTCCCCAGTCCTCACCGGCCACAGTGAGCCAGATTTTCAAAGCAGTGCAAGCTTTGCAGGCGGAAGATGAATGCGTGCATTTAAATTGAGCCCTACTTCATGAGGACTCACCTCCCACCTGGTGTCTCTACACAGCACTCAGAAGAAAACTCATGTTACCTGGGACGGTGCTCCTGCCTTTTCCCTACCAAGGTCTCAGGTGGCATTTGACTGGATCCTGTTGTTCCAGTCTCACTTTCCATTCCTGTCACCTCACCACTGTATCTGGCATGGGTTTAAGAAGAAGTCTTTCCTAGGAGATTCCACAAGTGATCTACACATAAGCAATAGTGACAGTGATCCCATTTATTGAGCACCTGCTGTGTACATTAAACATGTTACCTCTCTTCTTCCTAAGTAAGAGAGGGAACTCTGTTGGGAACCTTGCCCAGAAGAGACAGTACCTCTCAGATTCATCTGGAATTGAGTCATTTTTTCCTGCATCCAGTAAAACATTTGCTAAGTGGCTTCCCTGTGGGAGGTGCCAGTCATGCAAAGATGAATAGGACCCTGTTCTTTAAGGCCTTATATTTCAAGCCTCCTCCTTCAATGTCAGCCTCACACTTTCTCTTTTAATTAATCAATTCAACAACCACATATTGAACACCTGCTCCATTGCCTGGTGTGAAGTCCCCGTGATACAGTGTTGAACAAGATAGACCTGGCCCTGCCCTTCTGGAACTTCATTCTTCTGGAATGAAACAAGGAAATAGCAATTAACTCCCAACAAATGAAAGATTGTGGCATCTTTATTATCTAGGAAACAAACCACAGAGCAAGGTGGGAGGTGGAGGTGCAGGGTTGGTTGGTTTTGCAAGAGAAAGCCCTTCTGAGGTTGAAAGTGGAGAAGGAACTGGCTAGGCAGAGAGGTTGCAGGGGACAACATTCCAGTTAGAGGGATAGGAATGTGCAAAGTTGACTATGCACAGAAGAGCGTGATCTATTCCAGGGAGGGAGTGAGGGAAGTGGGGGGCAGTAAGGGAGCAATGGGGAGAATGGCACAAGGTGAGGTTCTAGAGGGAGGCAGGGCCCAGATCACATAGCTGCTTCGAAGCCATGCTGGGGAGATTCCCCCACCAAGTACAAAGGGAAGCGCTGGTGAGTTAAAGCTGAGGAGTGAGATCTGATTGACTTTTTTAAAGAGATTGATTTGACTACTTTAAGAAGAGTGGCTCACAGAGGGCAAAGTATGGAAGGAAGGAAGCCACTTAGAATAAAAGATGATGAAAGCTTAGACCAGGGGTTCTCAACCCACAGGAACTATATTAAAGGGCCCCGGCATTAGGAAGGTTGAGAACCACTGGCTTAGACCAAGCTGGTAGCAGTGGAAGTAGAAGTGGGTAGATCCTACTTAGATCTTGGAGATAGAATTGATGAGATTCAGTGATGGATTACATGGAAGGGGGAGGCAGTGGGAAGGACTCCATGGGGAATCCTGTGGCTGTGGCCTGAATAGCTGGGTGCATAGTGGTGTGGCTTTGGGAGAAAAGGAAGGCTAGCTTCATGGAGAAAATCTAGTTCAGTATCAGCTCTGCTAAATTTGAGGTGTCTAGGAGGCATTCAGTGAAGACTTGAGACAGGAGGAGAGCCTGTGACTGTGGACGTGAGACTGAAGGCTCCTTGGTAGCCTACCAGGGAGCTGCTGGAGCGCTTGCCAGCACCTGTCCTGCCATTTCACTTCCTTATGCATCTGCCTCTGTTCTTCCTGGGCTCTTCCTCTCCCAAGCCTACTCCTGCATAGCTTTTAAAATGCATTTCCTCTCAGATGTCCCGAATACCCTCCCTTCCTCTTGTGTCCCCATGTTTACCTTCCTCATAGCATCCAGTTTATTTAATAGTATCTTATGTGGGTGAAACTCTTGGTATGGGCCCCACCACTTAGTAAGTGCTTGTAGTAATTGTAAGCTCAGCAAGTGTTAGCTATGATTGTTAGTAGGGGTGGCAGGCATGTAAATAAAAACTACATTAGGATTAGTAAAATGATCATGGATTCTTATTATTGCTGTGACAAATTACCACAAACTTAGTGACCTAGACAGTATGAATTTACTGTCTCAAAATTCTGGAGCTCAGAAGTCTAAAATGGGTGGACTAAAATCAAGGTGTCACCAAGGCTGCATTCCTTCTTGAAGCGCAAGGGAGACTGTTTCCTTTCTCTCTCTAGCATCTGGGTGCCACCTGCACACCTGGAGTCATGGTCTCCTTCCTCCATTTCTTCCTTGGTGTCCCCCTGTGACTTCATGGTGATTCCTTCGTTGACCCCCTCCTCTGTGCCACGCTCTTTGTGAAGAGCTGGAGTTGAGGATTCATTTCACTGCGTATTCTTCAGGTCGGAGGTGTAATTGTTTATTTTCCAGCTAGGGACACTAATTCTTCTTACCCTGCCTCATGAATAAATTAAAAATCACTAAGCCATGAAAATCTTCTACGGGCCCACCTACCCTCACATCCTCTCCAGACAGGGATGGGCAGGGAGTGAGGTTGGTCCTCCCATTTAAAGCCTACTCTGCCTTTTAGTACAGCTAAAAACCTTGGTTCCAAAGCCACTGCTAGTATCCCTGACTTCAGCCAGCCCTGTTCCCAAAGTATGCCATTGGCCACAGAGAGGTCAGGAGAGGGTGTGTGGTTTGATCAGGACAGATCTGGCTGAATCTTTATGGGAAGAAACAGCTGGTGGGCCTGGCCCACTGGTGGCGTGTGGTGGGGTGGCTCCATCGTCGAGAGGGAGAGAAGTACACCATGATGGGCTATGTAGCCACATTGCTGTGAGGGAGTAATTAAGATTTCTAAAGTCTTCTCATTTGCTTAGAGCAAATGGGCTCCTGTCCAAAATGGGGCTCCTCTCTTGGCCACCAGCATGCTAGGTTACAAGGAGATAGAGGTTGTTTGCTGCCTGGGGTTCCCCTGACAGCCCCTTCTGTCTCATCTCTTGTAAATGCTATGAACTAAACTTGTCTTATAATATTTTTGTCATTTCCTCTTCTTCCACTGCCCAAAGTCAGGAAGTGTGAAGGTGCACAGTTAGACAAACAGAAAAGTAAGCAAGTATGTCCTTCCAAGGGTGGGCGTGGAGGGGGGAATCCCAGCTGGAGTCTGGTTTGGGATGAAGAAAAGTGCCCGTCAGTACTTACTTCCCCCGGCTGTGGTAGGGAGTTAGGCAGAAGTGAGCCGGGTGAGGAGGATCTGTGGGCAGAACAGGAAAGAGGGCGGCAAGACAACGCCCGTTCTCACTTCTGGGGGATGTTTGCATTTCCCTCTTCAAAGCTGATCCTGAGGTTTTAGTCAAGGCTTCTGCCTTTACAAACTCTGCCTGGTAAGAGACGATACAGTGTGCCTATTTCATTGTAGCTTCATATCTAAATATACTTTCAAGCAGAAATGTAAAAAGGGTGCTTAGGCATTTCGTTACAGTTGTTCTCTTCTGACTTCTGTGACCTTGATAGTTGCAGGGTGACTCAGAAGAATGGTCAGAAGATTCTGGGATCTACTTCAAAGCATGCCTTCCTTCTGTTCTGCACTGACCACGCTGACTTAGATAATGTAGGCAAAGCAGCCAGCGCAAGGATTCTGTAGATGACAACTGTCATTACTGCTGTCTTGCAGGCAAATGTGTTTGTTTGATGACTCTGTCACCTGTGAGATGAAGCATCTGGAGTGGGGTCGGAGGGGGTGGAGTGGGACTATATGTTATTGTTTTTGTCCCCTTTTGATGAGTATGGTGCTTAGCAAATAGCAGGCACCCAGCAGGGACCCTGAGTTGGGGGTCCCCTACATTTGTTGAATTTTTTCATCATTGAGTTTTTAATTTTAATGACTGTACATTTGACTTCTAGAAATTCTTGATTCTCTTTCAAATCTACCTGGCCTTTTATCTTTGGGTCTTGTTCTTTCATTGGGGTCTCTCTTCCATATTTTATATCTTTGTTTTAAACGTACTGATGTGTTTTTTCCGGTTACTCTATCATGTTCATTCTAGAGGAGCCAGTTCTCCCACTTGTGTCTTCTGGCTTTTGGGTCTGGTGGCTATGTTCCCTGGGAGTACCGCCTATCTTGGATAGCAGGGATGTCTCTACAGAGTAGTTTTATGCTCCAGCAGAGGTCTTGTGTGTTTCCTAGGTCCTGGACAAGTTTCTGTGGGAGTGTCTGGGGCCAAGAATTTAACACTAGACCTGTAGGTTCTATGCCGACACCTCAGGGTTTAATGTTTGTTATAGGGACCTTTTCCCCTAACTAGTGCTCTGAGGCAGAATAAAGTTTTTAGCCATTTCTCTGGACTGAGGGGAAGACTAGTTCAGGCCCTTTATTTATTTATTTATTTATTTATTTATTTTTTGAGACAGAGCCTCAAGCTGTTACCCTGGATAGAGTGCTGTGGCATCACAGTTCACAGCAACCTCCAATTCCTGGGCTCAAGCGAGTCTCCTGACTCCGCCTCCCAAGTAGCTGGAACTACAGGTGCCCGCCACAATGCCTGGCCATTTTTTGGTTGCAGCTGTCATTGTTGTTTGGCGGGCCCGGGCTGGATTCAAACCCGCCAGCTCAGATGTACGTGGCTGGTGCCTTAGCCCGTTGAGCCACAGGCGCCGAGCCCAGGCCCTCTTTTTAGAGGAGACTTTGACCCATTTAGGACCTGTCTTTATACAAGGGGTCTTAGTTCTCCTGTCATCCTGGTAGACACCAAATTAGAGCCAGCTCGTTTATCGTATTCAGTATTCTTTTCCAACCAGGAAGAGAAAGAACATTTATAAAAGTATAAGAATTGCCATTTTGGGAAAAGAGAATTGGGATCTGTAATCGAACATTAGTAATGAAAAGATTGGATTCACATTGGCAAGCACTTCCTAAGCTGTCTGAGCACATCCTGTGTGCTCACCTGCTGCGGGTACCAGGTGGGTGGGCGCAAGAGCTTTGTTTAACTTAGGAAGCCCTAGCTGCTAGGCCTTAGCCCCATGCCTAGGACAGAGAAGACAAAAGGTTTTTTGGAAGAAAGGAAATTTATAGGCTAGAAGAAGACACATACTGATGCAAAAGACATAATAAGATAAGAAAAACAGCCCTGAATTGAAGTCAGAAGTGCTGAGTTCTAGTCAGGGATTGATACTGACTAGTTAGTGACTTTGAATAGCAGCCAGTTCTCTTCCGTAAAGCTCCTGTTCCTCACCTCCATAAGGGGATGGCAGCTCCTGTCCTGACTCACCTTCCCTACCAGATTACAGTGAGATAAAAAATATGGGATGGTGTGAGCTTCAGAGAGAAAAAGGTCTTTCTTGGCTTTCTGGACCGTGGAATGTGGCTCCCAGCCGGCATCTCTGCCTTGCCTCACAGCTGCTGTGGGCACTGGGCTTTCAGAGGAAGGGCTACAGGCATGTCAGGTTCTTAAAGCTTGTTTAAGCTAAGGGGCTGTTCTTTGGTGTGGTCAGAGTTGGGCTTTAGGGAGCTGAGCTGGCTGCTGTCTCATTTTCCCCTAGAGATTCTCCTAAGGCTCCGTAAATGGGGGCTGAGCTATGCTGGGATGGAATTTAAGCATTTCATTGCCTTCATGACCTTTGACCCATCCTTCTCCGCAGCTGCTCTTCTGGACGGTGGTTCTCATGGTCTGTCTAGTGCGCTATCCCTTGGCCGGGTCATTTTTTTCTTGCCTAAAGTGATTTGGTGGGTAGAGGGTAGGAGCATTTGTGATGATGCCATGGGAAAACCAGTGGACTTGGAATCAATCATGATAGCTAATATTTGTTGCTTATTAATACATGTCAATAATGTTCTAATCAGTTTTTCTCTATGGTCTCATTCGCTTCTCACAATAACCTCATGAAACATGAAGAGCCTGATTAACTGATTAACAGAGCCAAATTAACTTCCTCAAGGTCATATATCTAATAAGTGGCCAGATTTTAAGCGAGGTGATCTGTGTCCGTTCCCATACTCTTGACTGTGATTCAGTATTGCCTCTGAATTGAATTTGAATTCCATCCCGTAATTCCTCCTGTGGCCTTGGATGAGTCTGTCTTTAGTCTCTCTCTTAGCCTCCCTGAGCTTCAGTTTCCTTTTCTATAAATTGTGAAAAATCTCATAGGTTTTTTTTTTTTTTTTTTTAAGGGTGTCAAAGCAATATATAAGGAAAGTGGCTACGCCAGTTCCTGGCACATAATTAGTACTAAACAAAAGTGAGTGGGTTCCAAAATGAGATAAGAGTTCTCATTTGCATGAGCAGTAGAAGAGGAAGCATGAAAGAGCTAATTCAATTTTAAGCATTTTCATTGCACAAACTTTTCTTGCATATCCTGCTATGTGCCAAACACTTAGGGTATGAAGATGAAGAATCAAAGTCCTTATATACTTTGCAGTTGAGTTGAAAGAAAAGGTGTGTAATTGTGAATAATTTTGGACTGATGTTACTTAACACCATAGGAGAGTTACCAAGTGTGCAGGGAAGGGAGAGAGTCCTCCCAGCAGAGTGGGCAGAGAAGGCTCTGTGGGAGAGGTGCTGTCTGAACCTACTCATAAGTGCCAAGAAAAGGGAAGGGTATTCAAGGTTCTTGGAATCAAAGTCCTTGTGGCAGTAATGCACTGGTTATTTTTGGAGAGGTCTAAGGAAAACATTTGTTCAAGAAGAAAGGTAAAAACTCTCAGTTAAAACAAAATGGCATTTGGGGATTCTTCCTGGAATACAGTTATCTCTGCTATTTCCTATGGCCCTACTGTCACAGAACTTCTGATCTAGAAAAGCAAACTATGGTGTCGTTTATAGACCTTCCCATAATAGCCGTTAGCAAGTTTCCTCTCCTAGGACAGTTACTTCCTCCGCCCTAAAATAGAACAACAGCAGGGTGGAGATGTGGGATATTTGCAGATTGCGTTCTGTCCGAGCAGCGTACTGTGGAGGCGAGGGAGTGAGAAGGTGTGGCAGACTCCATTGGTTGCTTACTCAGCACACCTTCTTTTTTGCAGGCAGAACATTGACCTTTAGAAGTCCACCTTCCAGGGGCTTTAGGGAGGTCTATCCCACCCCAGGAGTAAATCACTGTGGTCCTGTTCCCCTTGGCAGTGATTAGTTTTGGCATGGGCAAGTGACGTGGCCCTGGCCAGTGAAATAGGAAGGGAAATTGTCTTGGAGTGGGGAAAGACTTTTTCCATCTTAAAATGAGATATTTAGGAAGAAATAACCTCTCTTCTGTTGTGGGACATAGTAGGATTAGCATGTAATACCTGGTACTGTGGCAGCCATCTTGGGACCATGAGGGCCTAGCTTAGGGGTCACGTTGAAGGTGTCAGAGCAGAAAAATAGAAGTAATGGGTACTGAATATCCTACCTTAAGACTATGCTGAGTTGGGTTTTCTGTTCATTGTAGCTAAAAAATAATTAATGTTCAATGGAAAGGATACCTTACGTGGCATCTAGAAGATTCTGAGTTCACTGCACCCTCCTCTCTCACCCTGTGCTTTACCTCACCACCTTGTTTGAAATATTTCACCAAAATGCATATTTTTATACCTTTATGGTCTTGCTGTTTCTTACATCTGAATTGCCTTTTCCCTACCTTCTCCATCTACCAAAAATTCAGTCTGTTCTTTAAAGCATGGCCCAGATGCACCTTCTCTGAAAAGCCTTTCTTGATCTTCCTGTTGCTATGATTTTCCTCTTTGAGTATCTTGATGTTTGTTGTCCCCACCTCCGTCGTTCTCCCACTCCCTTTCTCTCCTTCCCTCCTCTTCCTCTTCCCCTTCTCCACTTTCTCCTTCTCTTCCTCCCCCTCCTCCTCTTAACCTCTCTTTCTCTCTCTTTATTAAGTGCCTACTGTGTTCCAGCTGTTGTGTTGTACACTTGCACATCTCTGCTGTCCTGGAGTGTCTTTTGTGAATGAGGGCACAGATAATTTTGAGTCAGTGTTCTGTGTTGTCTTACAGGAATATAATGTATTATGGGGTACTTATGAAGAGGTTCCTGGACCCACCTTGCAGGAAGGGTCAGAGAAGACTTGTTACAGGGTATGATTCTTGAGCTGAAGCTTGATGAATAGGAATTAGCCAGTAAAGAATGGAAGGAAGGGAAGGGTATCCTAGGTGTAGGGAACCTAGGCTGTAATGTGAGTGGTGGGAATAGTACAGTATGTGCTGGGAACTGTGAGTGACTCAATATGGTTGGAACCTAATGTTTGAGGTGGGATATATTGAGGCTAGAGGCACATTTTGAAGCTTGGACTTTATCTTGAAACCACTGAGGAACCATTGAAGTTTTAAGCCAGAGGAGCAATGTTGTACTTGCCCTTTGGAAGGACGACTCTGGCTACATGGGACTGAATGGATTAGGTGGGTGAGAGCAAGGAAAGAAGCTGGCAGGTCCAGTGGGATGGTCTTGTAGAAGTCTAGGAGGGAAGGTGGAAAGGCACAGGATTGTCTGAGGGTAGACTGGATAAGTGGCCTGAGGCGGAGGGATAGCCATGACATTGACCTTTACTGCTTGTTGTTAAGGCTGAGTTATGTCTGTGTCTCAAAAGACTGTGGTCTTCTCAGCCTCCTGGTTCTCTCTCTGTGTCCTCTCCTCCCACAGTTGCAGCACTTTGGTTCCTGTTGAAGGGGAACAGGAAGTGGAGCTGTGGCCTGGCTTTCCTGGTGTCCCTGCTTCCTAGGTCAGAGAAGAGAGAAGAGCTTCTCTGTGCCTGTCGCTCACCGCCTTTCTTTTTTGCTCTTCTCCCAATTTTGAATGCACCTATCCTAGCATCTCTAGTCCAGCCTTTTCTGTCCGTCCCCGCAGTTCCTGTCTGTGTGGTGTCCCCTGGGTGGTCCAACCCTCTCCCACCTCACTGCCCTCCTCTTAGTCCATTCTCCGAGCTGCTGCCGTGCCAGGAGACTCTGTAACACTGCAGATTGTGTCAGCTTCCTGCTTAACACCCTGTGTCCGGGTGGCCAGGTGAGGAGGAAAGGAGGCAGTCAGCCTTAGCTCTCTGCCTGCTTGCTGAGTGCCGTGGATATGTCGCCTAAGTCACTGAACCTTCATTTCTTCAGCTAGGAAAGGAAGATGAATCGCCTGACTGAGTGATGGGTGAATGAGAAAATACATTAAACTGCCTGCTTACACACACACACACACACACACACACACACACACACATACGTATGTTTCCCTCCCCCACCCCCCCTAAGTTGTCTTATTTCTCCCTGTATGTCCTAAGTACCTATTTAGTAAAGTGCCCACCCTGTGGTAGACCAGATGCTTAATTTATGTCTGTGGAATGAAGTATTCCTTTATTTCTCTTTAGCTTAGAGTGTGACAGTCTCTTTTTCGTTCAATTTGAGAAACTCGGTTGAGTTGTCTATGAGGACCAAAAGGAGTGGGGCCCTGGAGCTCATCAGGGTGGTTCTTGTGGAAGGAGACACAGAAACCAAGACAGAGGTCCAGGCCTCCTGACTTCCAGCCCCGTGATCTCTTTGTTGGTCACCCTATAATTTCCTGAGTGACCAGGAGCCACCTACTGGGGCAGATTGCCCAGGTTCTGTGATGTACCCTCCTGAAAAAGAGTGGAGCCTCCCTCCCCTGGCAGCTAGTATAAAGAACAGTGAATTTAGGAATTTGCCTGAATTGTTGTATGCATTAGTCAGTGAAGGATACATGCTTTACTCTTCAAAACTCATTTTTCCCAAAGAAGCTTAATGGATGGAACATGTGTATGTGTGGGGTGTTCCCATCCTGGAACAAGTTGAGAGTTGGTTGGGGTAAGATGAGTTCAGCTATGATATTTTAAACTTCCAGCTTGAAGCTTGACGAATGTAACAGCGCTAAGCATTTGCAGATGGCAGTCACGTGGGCCTGAGACTGAGTCTACAGAGGGCAGTCATGTCCTCAGATACAAAGCTGCTTCTGAGGTGTGGATAGTTGCCAAGATTTCAGATGCTGGACTTAGGTGAGAGTCCTTACTTGGTTGTTTTTTTGCTTATTGAGGTTGGGCAGCTCTAAACCTCTTTGAGCCTCAGTTTTATTACCTGTCAAAGGGAGAGAATAAGACTTCTGCCTCCTAGGGTTGTGGTGACAACTGTATGAGGTGACACACGGGGAAGGGTGGGAGTGGCGCTTGGCACACGGGAACTAGGAAGAGTGGAAATGTTAGCAATTCTGATGGTGGTGGCAATAACGATGATGGTTACGGGTTGAATCGTGTTCCCCCAAAAAGATGTCTTGAAAACTTAACCCCTAGAACCTCAGATTGTGACCTTATTAGAAATAAGCTCTCTGCAGAGGTAATCAAGCTAAAAGGAGGTCATTAGGGTGAGCCCTGATCCAATATAACTGGTGTCCTTATAAAAAGGGGAAATTTGTACCCAGGGTCAGATACACACAGGGAGAAGACGGCCCATGTGACTGCAGTGATGCAGCCTGCCAGCCAAGGAACCTCAAGCACTGCTGCCAACCCCTGAGTGTCACGGAGAGCACGGCCTTGTTGATACCTTTGTTTTGGGATTCTAGCCTCCAGCACTGAGAGATGCAATTTGTTATGACAGCCCTAGCAGACTAATACAGTGATGACGATGATGATGGTTTGGCTTCTCGCCTGAACACTGACCCAGAAGATGGTCACATGTGTCTGACTATAGAGAGCCCCGAGGCATTGATTCAGCTGTCTCTGGCGTGAATATGCCTTCCAGTTCTATATTCTAGGCATGCCTTCAGTGGCACGTACTGAGAACATCCATGGTATTATACGAGGAGCTAGAGATTGGAAATAAATCCCCTCAGTCTAGAGGGTGAGATGGACACTGAGGGGACAGTTCCTCAAGAAGTGAAGTGACCTTCAGGCTGCTGAAAGGTGGCTCTCCAAAGTGTTCTCAGAGGTGGTGGCCTTGGAGTCACCATGGAGACGAGGATCAAGGTGCTTTGGAGCTGAGTGTAGAGACTGCACAGGCATAGGACACTTTGGCTGGGGTGTGCTAGGGATCCGAGAAGAGGCTAATGTGGGGCGTGGGGGACAGGTGGGAGCTGGGGGCCAGGAGAAGGGCGGGGACTAGATTGAGAAAGAGGTTGGCCTTAATCCTGCTGCCAGGAAGATGAGATCTATGGATTTGAACTTTAGAAAAATGCCCTGGTGGGGTTCAGCCGTACCTCCTGTGTCTCTGACCTCTTTGTTGGTCTCCCTGTGTGGTGTGTGTCTAGGAGACAGTGTGACGTGGTAGAGTGTAAGCCCAGGCGTCACATAGACCTGGGTCAGAGTCCTGTGAGGAATCTGAGTTTGTTTCTTTCTTGGTGACCTTAGGGCAACTTTCCTTCTCTGAGCCTCAGTTTCCTCACTTTTCTTTCTACTTTTACTGCTGACACCCATGGCGCAGTGGTGGAGATTTTTTGTAAAATGAGAATTTTAAGGCCAAGTACGTGGCACCCGAGAGGTCCTGAATGAGAATCAGCCGTTCTGCACTTAACCACATTCATGCGTGGGACTCTGGGAAGGGCTTATCAGTGCTTATACAACCCAATAATCAGAGGCAGAAAGACACAGCCAGAGTCAAAGGGCCTGCGCTTTATGGGACTAAATACAGTGAGGACTCTTCATGCATCTGTGTTCCGGCTGTCGCAGCTACACATACTCCACACATACTTATATATGTTTCCACATCCTGCCAGCATTATTCTAGAAGCTAGGCAACAGGAACAAACATAACACAGAAAAGTCCCTGTCCTCATGAGCCTTACATTTGAATGGGAGAGACAGTTAGCAGAAGAACATAAATGGATGGTATATGAAATGGTGAATGTTGCTTTTGGAGAAAAATCATTGGGAAGGGAGGCTGGGAGCAAGGGGTGTGGTGGTGCTGTGCCCTGTTAGCTGGGGTGTTCAGGGAAGCTCTCCCTGAGAAGGGGACACTGGGCAAAGACCCAAAGGAGCCAGGGGAGTGAGTATGTGGCATTCTGTGGTAACACGAGTCCTGGGTAAGGGGCCTAGTCAGTGCAAAGGCCCTGGGGTAGGAGGGCCTAACCAGTGCAAAGGCCCTGCATGTGTGGTACATTAAAGGAACCCAAAGAAGGCCAGTGTGGCTGGAGTGGAGTGAGTGACAAGAGAGTCACTGATAAGGGAAAAGAGTGATGGCGTGGGGGTGAAGGCACAACCTGGCAGGACATTTTGAGACTTTAGCTTCTGCTCAAAATGAGAAAGAAACCTCTTGGAGTTTTGAGCAGAGCTTAGCTTTTTTTTGTTTTGCCAGGATCCTACTGTCTCGATATATAGAGAAGGGGTTGAAAGAGGAGAAAAAAGAAGCAGCAAGATGTTTGGGAAGTTGTCACTTAATACCAGTGATGGAGCAAGGTGCTTGGACCAGGATGGAAGCAATGACAGTTGGGGGGATGGTTGAATGCTGAATATATGGGTTTCCCTTCCTCCCTCAGTTCATCCAAACCATCAGCAAGCTGGGTCTATTCTACTTCGGTCATCTTAGAAAATTGGGAGTACTTTGCAGATATTACATATCAAGTCTGTTAGTCTGTCAGCCCTTGAGAGCAAGAATGTATCTTCTGTCCTTAGAACATAGTAGCCCAGCACCTGGCATAGATTGTAGCCATTTCTAGTGTTTATTATGGAGACTATTAGCCTGCCATTACTGGTCCCTAAGATAAGAATTGGGAGCCATCTTTGGTGCTCTTAGCATCCCCCTGTGCTTACCCTCTTGGACATCTGTCACCCTGATCTTGACATCTCTGTCTTCTTTCTGCTAGTCCATGAGCTTCCTGGGGCCACTGCTGTTTTGTCCACCCTTCTAAGTGTAGTACTATCTCTGTGCCTACCCCCTAGTGCTCTTGTGAATGATTGAATGCACTTGGTCCCTTTCATCACCTGCCGATTGGTCCCAGCTGGTGTCAGTTCCAATCCCAGCATGTTGCTGTGAAGATTAAATTGTTAAAAAATCCTGAGCCTTCAAGGTGGTCCCTGGGCCTTTTCAAGGGAAGAGCAAAATCACAGAGCCTTGCTGTTTGAGTCAGCCATGCTCAAGAGCTCTTAGGAAGTGGAGTGCTCTTGGAGGCTTGTCTACATGGTAGAGGCATGTGGATAACCACATTAGCAGAGTGGGGGCACTTGGCTGCCAGACTGATAGGCTGGGATGGGCCAGAGTCCTTCACGGCTGGGAGAATGAGACCGACTGGGACAGTGTTTCTAGAAATTCTGGATGACTGAGTTTTGCCTGTATAGACCAGAGAATGGACAGCCATAGTCCTGTATTATACAACTCTCTTATTTTCCAGTTCAGCTCACATTTATTGATTTTCTTTTTAACCTCAAGGCCTTTTATAATTTCTTTTTTTAATCAATTTTAAATTATATTTTTGTAACAGCTTTATTGAGATATAATTCACCGATTTAAATTGCAGAATTCAGTGGTTTTTAGGATATCCACAGAGTTGTGCAACCATCATTTCAGTCAATTTTACAACATTTTCCTCACCCCAGAAAAGAAACTCCATTCATACCCGCTAGCAGTCACTCCCTGTTTCTCCTGATTCCTTCCCCCAGCCTCACACAACCATCAGTCTACTTTCTGTACAATTTCTTTTTCCCCCCAAATATGAGCAAAATACATGCTTATAACACAAAATTCAGAAAGAAAAGGAAAAGTTACAGTGATCACTCAGAATCGTCTAGCCCCTGAGAGATACCTGTTCTTGTCTAGCTACAGATATACTCACAGGCACATAGTTTTTGCAGACCATGATGTCATCTTACAATTGTTTATAATAACCTTTTTTTTTTTTACTTAATATATTGGACTCTCTTTCCATGTGAATAAATATAGATAATATATTATCATTTTCTTATGGCCCTGGGCATGCCATAACTTAGCCACTTACTTTTTGATGGACATGGAACTTGTTTCTATTTTTTGTACATACATACTCGTCCAAATATTTGGTTTTGACAAATTCCCAGAGGTGGAATTGCTGGGTCAAAGAGTAGGCACATTTTCAAGTGTTGTGCATATTACAAAACTGCCCTCCAGAAAGGTTTACCAATTTATATTTCTAAGAACAGTTTTTTGAGAGGGCACACTTCTTCAAGCCTGTGGACATTTTTAATTGTGTTGATTTTTGCATACTGATAGGCTACAGATAAGCCTTTTTATTTGCATTTTTTGATTTAATACTGAGGTTAAATACATTTTCATAGAAAGTGGTGTAAATATGGACTTGAATAATTGCTACAAACTGACCTAACCTGTTAGGGCAATTTAGTTCTATTACCTGATACTATGCTTTCACAGATCCAGGTTCTGGACCCGACTTGGCTGTCAACCGTGACTTCAAGCTGCTTGCTTAACCTCTGAGAGCCTCAGTTTTCTCATGTGTAAAGTGTGTGTGTGTGGGTGGTGGTGGTGGTGAAGCAGATAGATATTGAGGCTCTTTCCAGCTACATCCTTATTATTTCTTACTGAGTAGCATAGAACGAAGCAATTGTAAAGAAATTGAGGCTTCATCCTGGCTACTGACCTGCTTGAGGTCCTAGAATTAACAAATGGTGGTTGGTCAGCAGGCCTGCTTGAGGGGTGATGTGAGTGCCCTCCAAGATATTCATCTGTGGGAGAGAGTTTTGGGGACAGGGAAGGAGGAAGGGCAGAAATTGCTGGAGAAATGTCTGAATTTCTTTCTTTCTTTTTAATTGTTGGGGATTCATTAAGGGTACAAGGATCCAGGTTACACTAATTGCATTTGTCAGGCAAAGTCCCTCTTATAAATGTTATCAAGTGTCTGAATTTCTGAGGGCAATAGAGTGAATGCGGAGAGAGTGAATTTACGAAAAGCAGCAGAGAAGCCCAAGATAAGTGAAAAGGCAGGAAAACACACTGCGTGAGACAGAAGCACAGGCCAGAGATAGGAACCTGGAAGTGTTGGGTAATTGATCCTCAAAATTGACCTTTGTGTCAAGGAATTAGAAAGTCAAGGCAGGCACAGTGCCTCATGCTTGTAATCCTAGCACTCTGGGAGGCAGGTGGATTGCTTGAGCTCAGGAGTTGGAGACCAGCCTGAGCAAGAGCAAGATCCAGTCTCTAAAAACTAGCCAGGTATTATGGCAGGCCCCTGTAGTCCCAAGGAGGCTGAGGCAAGAGGATCACTTGAGCCCAAGAGTTTGAGGTTGCTGTGAGCTGTGATGCCACAGCATTCTACCCAGGACAACAGAGTAAGACTCTGTCTCAAAAATAAACAAGGAAAAAGTCAGGGGCCTCATCTGGAAAGTGCTATGTCAGACCAGATCAGTTTTTCTATATAGCTACTCATACAATTTTACACTCTTACAATCCATGTTCCTCTGGTCTTCATCTTTCTCCGCCCTACCTCTTCCACCCCTGTCCCCCTCCTCCACCGGCCGCTGCTGTGGAAAGTGTGCCCATCCCCCACACTTGTCCCTCCCATTTCAGGCCTCCACACCTTTCCTCAGGGTGGTGCCCCTGCCCTGAAAGCTTGTAGTGTCTACTTGATATCTTATAACCTTTGTTCTGAGCTGGAGGACGCCCCTCTTCCAAGAAGCCATTTCTGCCCAGCCCTGTTCCCAGTAGGATGGACTGTCCCCATGTTTGTGCCCACACTCTACCTTGTACAGGCTTTGGTCAAGGAATCTGAAACATTTCACTGTTTTGTTTATGCCTCTGTCTCCCTTACTATTTTGTGGATTTCTGAGAGCAGGTATTGCTGTATTGTTATTTTATTTGGAACCCACAGGATCTGGCACATGGTATTATTCAGTTGAAGCTTTTTTGGGGTGAATTAATGAAACTTGGTTTAATTCAATTCAATAGACACATACTAAAAAGAGTAAGATGGTGTAATAGTTAATAATATAGTGATAATAGCTGCAGCAACAAATAGTTCCCAGGAAGTTTAATGGCTCAAACATGAGAAATATTTTTTCTTTCTCAAGTAAAGCCCCAAATGGGTATTTCTAGTTCAGTGGGTGACTTTCTCTATGGGCAGGACTCTTGCACCTTTTGAGGTCCTGCTTTGCTGCAGCCTGCATACACAGAAAGAAGGGGCAAAGAGCCTAGGGAAGGCACACATACTTCTTAAAAGTGGCCTCAAAAATGTCACGCAGCATTTCTACTTTCATTCCTTGGCTAGAACTCTGGCATTTGTCACACCCAGCTGCAGAGGAGTCCAGGACATGTAGTCTAGCTGTGTGCCCAGGCCGAGGAGGCAAGAGAGATTTGGTGAACAGCTGGCAGTCTCTGCCACAGGTGGTGAGTGGACCTCAAATCCTTGTCACCAGGGGGAGGCTTGAAGGAGTGAGGAATGTTTGGCTTGGAGAAGCAAAATTCCTGGCAAAGATATATTTGTGACCAGGGCCATAGTTTGTCAACTCCCAGTCTAGAGAGATCTAAAATCCCTCCTAACTCTAAGACACTGTGATTCTCTTTATTATGCACCCAGTGTATACAGAACACTCTCTAAGTGCTGTTGCCACTAGGAGGTCAGAAGGGAGACAGAGGAGGAAGCAAATTTGAACTCTGTGCTGGGCCAATCACTATGTTTACGCTCTATAATGATGATAGTAGTCACTAACATTTATCAGACACTTGCCGTGTGTTGAGGGCCTTATGTTTAATTCTCACTTATAATTATCCCTGTTTTATAGATGAGTAAACTAAATGTCAGAGAAGTAATTTACCAAGGTCACACCGCTGGTAAGGGATGGCTTTGAGGATGAGGCTCTGGCAAGCTGGTCGCAGAGCCTGCCTGCTTGACTGTGACACCATATACTCCTTATTTGAGCCTGACACCCATTCTACCAGGTAGAGATTATTACTGCCACTGAGGGAGAGTCGTAATTTGGTGTTAAGAGGGATGAATGAAGTCACCTTTGAGCTCTACCTAATGTTCTAAGTATCTTTTATACATTATCCTATTAGCTGTCAAAATAATTCTAAACCAGCCTAATGAAGTTGGTGGTGTTATTAGCTGTAAGAGGAAAACTAAGAGTCAGAGAAGCTTGGACACTTGCCTGAGGCCACCCAGCTGGGAAGTGGTTCAGTGGGTATGTCAATTAGGAAGTTTCCAGTTGCAACGAACAAGAAAAACTTTCAGGGAACCAATGGGGAAGTGTGTTGACTCACATACCTGCAGGTGCACAGGTCTGGTGGGGGTGGGGGTGGCAGCCATCATCCCTTTAAGCAGGGTAATTCAAGGAGAACTCCTTACGGGAATTGGGTAAGATTGACGTAAAATTTACCATTAACCATTTTAAAACAACAATTCAGTGACATCCAGTACATTCACAGTGTTGTTTAACCATCACCTCTGGTTAGTTCCAAGATGTTTTCATCACCCCATCACCCCTGTACCCACTGCGTGTTGCTCCCCTACCCCAGCCCCTGGCAACCACTAGTCTACTTTCTGTCTCTATGGATTTACCTATTCTGGATGTTCTGTATAAATGGAAACATACTATATATATGATTTTGTGTCTGGCTGTCCCTTAAGCATAATGTTTAGCACAATGTTTTCGTGTCTACCCGTTGTATGGATATATCACACTCTGCTTATCCATTCTTTAGTGGATGGACGTTTGAGTTGTTTTCATCTTCTGGCTGTTGTGACTAGTGCTTCTGTGAACATTCACAAGTATTTATTTGAATACATATTTTCAGTTCTTTGGGGTATATACCTAAGAGTGGAATTGTTGGGTCATCTGGTAACCCTGTATTTAACTTTTTGAGGAACTGCCAAACTCCAAAGCAACCAAACCATTTTACATTCCCATCAACAGTGTGTAAGGGTTCCAGTTTCTCTATACCTTTGCTAAGTTTCAATTTTATGGTGGTTGTTGTTTTTTTAAATTATGACTGATCTAATAGGTGTGAAGTAACATCTCATTGTGATTTCAATTTGCATTTCCCTAATGAATAATTCCTTTAGGCATCTCCCCTTGTGCTTATTGGCCACATAAAGGAATCTTTCAGAAGGTGTGGGCAGGTGTAGGGAAACTCCATCTGAGCCCAGAGGATTGACTTAACCAGGAGTTTAGGATTGTACAGCAGTAGTCCTGGGGCTCCTGCGTGTACCTAGTCTTAAGGGGGAAGGAGGGAACGGTTATTGGAAACTGGAGACCGTGAAGGCTGTGCAAAGGGCCCCTGCCTGGAGCTGAGGTGTGCATTAAGGGTGGCAGTCATTTCAGGGTGGCCCCAGACAGGGAGCCCCCAGGATAGGAGATGGGGCCTCACTCAGCCTCCTCTCCACCTTGGGCACCCACCTTGGCTGCAGCAGATTAGTTCCTGAGGTTAGTTCAGGGCATAGAGTAGGACAGGGGTCCTCAAACTACGGCCCGCGGGCCACATGCGTTGGTGTGAATTCTATTTGTTCCCATTTTGTTTTTTACTTCAAAGTAAGATATGTGCAATGTGCATAGGAATTTGTTCATAGTTTTCTTTTTTAAACTATAGTCCGGCCCTCCAACAGTCTGAGGGACAGTGAATTGGGCCCCTGTTTAAAAAGTTTGAGGACGCCTGGAGTAGGATGAAGTCTGGGAAGTGGGACTGGCACAGTGGGAGCCGGCTTCATTCTCCTAAGTCTTTATGTCTGTCCTTCCGGTACTGGCTTTTCTCCAAGCTGGTGGTGAGACCAGCTGCAGCCATTTTTAGCTTCCCATCTGTATTGTAACAGCCAGAAGAAGAGAGAAAACACCATTTCAAAAACTTCTGTACAACCAAGAAAGAGCTTTTCCAGAAACCTCCAGCCCCATGTCTCATTGATGCAAATTAGGTCACGTGCCCCTTCTAAACTAATTACAGACAGGTGCCTGGGATGGCTTTGAGCCAGTCAGGCCCCCACTGCTGAGGACAGCAGGAACATGTACTTCATGGGAGCAGGAGGGGATTCTAAATGAAATCAGGAATGAGGAGGTTTGCTGGGCAGAAAACCCCAAGAACCATGTCTGTGGGGATTCCTTGGTCCATCTGTTTGACTAAAGCCCAGGTTTTTTCTGTTCCATCATACACCGTGTAGGGCCAGACAACAAGTGCAGGACCTGGGCCTCCAGGAAGTGCTGTGCCTGGCTGAGAGGCCCAGTGTCCCATGTTTGGCTTGGGCCTCACGGGCAGGGTGCCATCTCTAGCCTCTGCTGCCTTCGCAGGCTCTTTTGGGGGAGCGGCGGGGCTGTCCCAGCCTCTGTCATTCCGGCCTGGTCCCAAGTTGCTAAAGGGAAGAACTGAAGTCTGTTCCATAGTAATGAGTCTGGGGGAGTGAACTTGACCCCCTCAAAGCCACAGAGGACTGCATTCAACCAGCAATTTAGGGGAAAAAAAGGATCTTTTTGTAAATTTCATCACAAAAGAAAAAATGAAAAAATAAACACAAAACCCAATGCACCTATTATATGATTCCATATTTATGAAATGTCTACACTAGGTAAATCTATAGAGATAAAAAGTTATACTGTTACTCTTTCAGGGTGGGTAGTCGGTAGAATGGAGAGTGACTCCTAATGGGCATGGGGTTTCATTTTGGGGTGTTGAAAATGTCCTAACATTGATGGTGGTGATGTTTGAACAACTCTGTGAATTATACTGCAAACCATTGAATTGTGTACTGTAAACTGAAGGATTTGTATGTTACATGAATTGTATCTTGGTAAAGCTGTTATAGAAAAGAAAAAGACTTATAAAGACTCGATTGCTTCTGTTCTCTTTGTTTTATTTAAAGTAGAAGTCAATTGCTACTTTATTCCCTAATAAAAATTATCTGTAGTTTATACCATTTCTCTTTTCTTTCCTTTCTTCCCTAGTTTGAGTGAATTCCCTCATCTGGCTCCGTTGGAGCTGACTCACCCCTGTGCCCATCTGGGCACCAGAACAGTACCCAGATACTCCATGAGTATCCCAGCCCCCAGCCATGGAGAATCTCCACAGACATGGTTCTTTGGGTTTTCTGCCCAGCAAACCTCCTCATTCCTGATTTCATTTGGAATCCTCTCCTGCTCCCATGAAGTACATGTTCCTGCTGTCTCCAGGAGTAGGGGCCTGACTGGCTCAAAACCATCCCAGGCACCTGTCTGTAATTAGTTTAGAAGGGGCGCGTGACCTAATTTGGGTCAATGAGACATGGGGCTGGAGGTTTCTGGAAAAGCTCTTTCTTGGTTGTACAGAAGTTTTTGAGATGGTGTTTTCTCTCTTCTTCTGGCTGTTATAATAAAGATGGGAAGGGTAGATGCACAGTCAGAGTCAATGCTGAGACTTTTATCAGGACTCCTGGCAAAGAGAGGCTTTCCTTCTGCAGGGATTGCTGAGCAGTGTCTGGACATAAGCCTGCAGGCCAGCGGCAAAGCTTGCCTGAAAACACAGCTGCCCTCCTCCAGGAATGCAGAGCCAACAGATGGAGAATCACCCCGCCCTGACCACATCCTCTGAGCCCCTGAGTCTAGCCATGCCTGAAGCTCCATCTTTCCTTGACATGCCAATTTTCCAACCATACATTCCCCACTTCCTACTTTTTTTCTTAAGCCAGGCTGGTAGTTATTGGGTTTTCTGTCTCATGAAATAAGTCTAGGTGTGACTTCTGCCAACTTGGTCCCTCCAGGCATGTACCATCCAGCTGACCCCTTTTCACAACAGTCTCCAGACCGTGAGAGGGGGCTGCTCTTTCCGCCTGCATCACTTGTGTCAGAACGAGCCAAGAAAACTGCTCCCGTGGAGGAAACAGGCTGCCGATGGAATGTCCCAACCCGGTACATGAAGTCCTTTGTAAGGGCGTTGGAAGGACATCTGGGAACCCGCCAGCATCCTTTCCGTGGGCCCACAGGGAACCGTCCAGCCACTGCTGTGCACCTTCTATTGCACTTCTGTGTGTGTGTGTGTGTGTGTGTGTGTGTGTGCACGTGTGCGCGCGCGCGCGCGCAGCTGTACAGGAATGTGTGTACTGGGAGCTGTGGCCTTCCATTTTGGCTATGTGTTCACCCATTTGGGTCATGGTCATTCAAGATTTTGTGTCTCTGAAACTGAAGAGGGAGGAAGCCCCATCAGATCCTGCCGTTGTGATGCTGTGAGGGGAAGTCTCTGATGCTTTTTCTGCCTTGTCTCCCTGCCCTGAGGAACTCTCCACTGGTTGTGGGGATGTGGGCATATGATTCTCATTTTATTATTATGGCACCTGAGGTTATAAGGAGCCAGTGGCTCTTCCATTAGATGGCAGCTGAGGCCAAGTCTCTTGCCCCTTTGGGACACTAATACATCCCACCTGAAACTAGTTCCTTGTAATTCTTTGTCTTTCAGGGAAGGGGTGGGGGAAGTGGGAAGCCTTGCAGGCTCCAGCAGATAACAGTCAACGCAGCCCAAGGTGGAAATAGTTGAAAAGCCAAAAGGCTTGCAGGGAATACATGGCATGGATGAGATGGTGTCAGCCAGTCAGAGACTGGGAGCTAGACTCTGAAAGGAAATGAAAGTCTTGGTGTGAGGGTGTTTGTTTAGATGTTCATTAATTTGTGCAACAAACATTTACAGGGCCACTAGCTGCAGGGTCTTCTCCAGAGAAAAAGAAGGAATGGAGTGTGGGGTTGCTTTGCCTATAATTCTATTATGTCTGCCTGGGGGATTTTTCAAGGGCCTTTTGTTCTGTTGGGCACCTTAAAATCAGTGGCTTGTCCTCCAGTGGAGGTAACATGAGTGGTACAGGGTTGGGCACAAAGCCTGCAGCGAGTCAGCTGAGTTCAGGCTTAGCATCCTGCCAAGGTGTTGCCAGCTGCACCTTGGAGACAAACAGCTGTTGAAATAGAAAAACATCATTAAAAGGAAAGTGTCTAGACTCCAGGGAAACTTCATTTTGAAAAGGAATCTTGTAGAAATTGGCCGATCCTTCCAGGTTTACAGGGAGTAAAATTCTAAGAAATAGAGATGGATTTCTAGAAAGAAGTTTGAGGGTTGGAACAATGGTGTTGCTGCATATGGGACTTCATCAGGGTAGGGCTGAAAGGTGATTTGTTGTAGGGCTTCCAGTCCCACTGGAGGAGATGGAGTGGAAGGGCTGGTTTTAGGTCACATGAATTTATTTCCTTATAGTTTCAAGGCATGCCCAGCTTCCCCTTTTGGCAACTCATTTAGAAGACTTCCTGAGGTGTTCCTTGTTTGTTTTTATCTAACTCTAGTAATGTATTCCATCAACAGGTATTTAATGAGTACCTACTATGCACCAGGCATTCCAACAGCCAAAGACATGAACAAAAAATATTCCCACCCTCATAAACATAAATTCTGATGTATTATCAAGAAAGCAAAAGGTGTCATTGTTAAGTAGATCATGTACTTTAGCTTATTCTAGAGAAGCCACGTTTGCAACATTTTGAGGCTTGATGGCCAAAAAATGGACAAAGAAGCATCAGTTCTCTGCATATTTCTAAATAGAAATCATGCAGCCTAACTCACAGCAGGACCTCATGGCTAGTATTATTATGCCAGTTTTACAGATGGGAAAACTGAGGTTCAGAGAGGTGAGGTGGCTTGCCCAGGACGGGTACTATGGAAGAGCCAGCACTCAAACCCTAGTCCCCTGATTGCAAAGCCCTGGATTTTTCCTTCTGCTTCACTGTACCTTTCAGGTCCGAAACCTTCTAAATGCAAAGTTGCAGTCTGCGTGGGTGCTAACGGGGTTTTAGATGGAAGCACAAAGTTAGTGACTTAAAACAACACACATTGATTATCTTATAGTTCTAGAGGTATCATCTCAGTGCCTTGGATGTGGCAGACGAGTCAGCAAAATTTGTCCAATAAAAGGTCTTCCTTAGACTTGGGCTTTGAGCTCACTATTCTGTCCACTCAGAAATCCTTCTTCCTGCCTTTTGTGCCTGGTATCTCCTCGTTCATCCTCAAAAACCAGTGCTGCTACCACTTCCTTCAGGAAGCCACACTTTATCCTATCCTCTGCATTGTTTTGTCTATTTTGTGGCTGCTTCTGATTTTGCAGGTACTCGTATTATTGATTAATCTGTCTTACCCTGGAGGAAGCTACCCAACTTGGATTGGCACCCAGTAGGCATCTATTGAAATGTTATAGAAGTGAATGTATGAATAAGTCTGGCAAAACAGAAGATACAGTCAAATATACATTTCATATTTCTGGAACATAGTGGTACTCATTAGGTGTTGTTATCTGTGGACTGACAAGTGAGGAGTTGCTTCCTTTTCTTGTTGGAAATGCAGATCTGCAGGGATTCCAGGCCTGGGATTTCTGAGCCACAGGTAGATGGGGGCCTGTGTGGGGTGAAACCTTATGTAGGTGCCAAGTGCTTTGATGGAAGGCACAATGTGCTTTGGGAGGAAGGAAGGAGATGATTTAGGCTCCTCCTTTCTCAATTTTACAGTCTTCAAAGGACCAATCTGAGCTTTAACTTGATGAGATGTGAACGTTTTCTTAGATATACTTTATTTCCTTTGATTCTGAGATGCCTTTGATTATAAGATACATTATTGATATGCTTATAACAGTGTTGGGAGAGAAAATAGAAGCTCTGGCACATTAAATTTCATTGATAGGAAGACATATTCTGGCTCAGAAATGCTAAAGTGTAAAATTATGGCCATGATACAATGGAGTAAATAAGGTGATTACAGAGAGTGTTGTCAACTTGTTTTGATGCTGATTGGACCCACTCCTGAGAGGTAGGAATGCGCTTGAGCTAAGTTGGTCTAGTTAGCGTGTGAAAAATCTTTTTTTAGTTCTAACACTGGAGGGGAAATACATACAGCAGAGACCTCTCTCCTGAGACTGCCCCGAGGTCTCCTGAGGTTTCTCCTCTGCTCTGAAAGGGTAGTGGGATTTAAAGGAAAGAAGAGTCTGTGTCATCAGATGAATCTAGGTTCTACTTATTACCTGTAAAAACTCTGGTATATTTATCCTGTATTACCATCAGTTTCCTTCTGTGTAAAAGGAAACAATAATACCTGTCTCCTAGGGTTGTTATGATGATTAAAGAAGTAATCACTTGTGTAGTGTCTGGTGCACATAGTACCATGCAGTATAGGCTAGCTTTATTATTTTTTAAAATTGATATCTAATGTCTTAGAGCTATTGTCTCTTGTAAAATACAGAGGGGACAGTAACAGCTGCTCCTCTGGGCTTCTCTGGGCTGGGTGAAGATTCAGCACAATTCAAAGGGCCCATCTGGTGCATAATGAGCATTCAGCAATGGGGACTTCCTGCAGGGGAGTAAGCCCCTAACCAAGCATGCCTCTTTCCATTCTGGTTCCTTTCTCCTGGAACAGTGGAGGCTGCTCCTGGAAGGTGGCTTTCCCAGCCTTGGTTGTATCTCTTGGCAGTTACAGGGGGCAACGTTCGTTGAACACCAACAGGATGACCAGTCACATGAAACATGTCCATGGTGCAGGCCTTGCTGAGAAGCTGCCTAGTCAGGCCCCTGGGCTACAGACGTCATGATAGTGTCTGTCATTCATCATATACTTGCTCGATGCTGGCACTTGTCACACTTGTAAAACCTCCTATTTTCCTCCCAACAGCACTACATTAAAAGTATCACATTGTTGGCCAGGTGAAGTGGCTCATGCCTGTAATCCTAGCACTCGGGGAGGTTAAAGTGGGTGGATTGCCTGAGCTCAGGAGCTCAAGACCATCCTGAGCAAGAGCAAGATCCCATCTCTACTTAAAACAGAAGAAAACACTAGCCAGGCATTATGGCAGGCATCTGTAGTCCCAGCTACTCAGGAGGCTGAGGCAAGAGGATTGCTTGAGCCCAGGAATTTGAGGCTGCTGTGAGCTATGATGCCATGACACTCTACCCAGGATGACAGAGTGAGATTCTGTCTCAAAAAGAAAAAAAGTATCACATCCTTGTCTTGAAGTGAGTTCCTAGAAGCCAACCCTGCAAAAGTACTTGAGCATGAGTAATTTATTTGGGAGATGATCCAAGGAAACAGGTGGAGGAGTGAGGGAGTAATACAGAAGAGAAGGCAGCTAGTAAAAGCCATGTTCTCAGGCAAGCAACTGGAGCTCCATTCCTCTGGGGACCTCTCAGTGTTATTACTCCCCAAGGGGAGGGAGCTGGGGCACTGCTGTGATTTCCACCCACCCTTACCTGAGGGCTGCACCTGGGAGCATTAGTTTACTGGCACTCCTAGCCTGCCCCTTTGTGGCTGAGGCCAAGCTCTTGGGCAGTGGGGTAGGTGTTGCTTGGCCTTTAATGACCTGTGAGATTCAAGGCAATATGGGTGGGCACCCTCATCATCTGCTGACCTCCCGGTTTTCCAGAAGAAGACAGCTGCTCAGAGAGGTGAACTTTCATTGCTCAAGATTGCCCAGCAGTTAGGTGGGAGAGCCAGCATTGTATTGTGAGTCTTTGTGTCTCAAAGGCTCTCTGCTTTGTACTGCTTGGGAAATCCCCCGAGCCCCGGGGCTGCCTGCTGCTCCCTCTCCTACACAGTACGCACAGGAGAGCAGCCTCACAGATGGCTATGCATTCAGCATGCTTGCGGAGGGTAAACATGCGATTGTTTGAATTATTAAACAGTGCATAGCACAACAAATCCCAGGAGCCCTCGGATTTCACATCCCACACTTGCAGCTCTTCTCAGGTGACCCTGAGGGAAAATGTGTAATTTTATGGTGGCACAAACTGAGTTCAGCCTGCTCCTATGAGGACTGGGTCATGTGGCTAGCAAGTGAGCCTAGCCTGCCTTCTGGTGTATGGACCTCAAGGTTACTTGGTGGTTCTCTTCTTGAGTTTCTGAGGCTGTTGCTCTGGCAATCACTTCTTTTAAGATTGACAGAATCTCTGGATATAACTTTAAACTATTTTGATAACTTACTCATCACTTGTAGTATGGAGGTTCCTATGGTACCAATACTTTGCCTTTTTTCATTGCCTATCTGGTTGAGTAATGTCTGATTCCTTAATCAGAGACCATGCCTGTTTTGCTAACTGTTGTATGTATCCTTGACCTTTAGCTTACTAATTTTCCTCTGTAAATTAAAGGGGTGAATGGATGTACTTCCCCAGCAGATGGTTCTCATTATGGGAAGCTCTAACTAGTAGAAAATAGCATGCAGGAGGCACTTTTTAGTTTGTGAGTTAGAGCCTATGATTGTGTTCACACCCAGATTATGTCGCTTACAATAGTACATCCTATCTGTGTTTCTATACCTGTCCCCACCCCACTTGTACCCTCAGGAGAAGAATGTAAGACATGGATTCTCAGTCATTATGAATTTATACTCCAACTAGACAGTGGTTCTGGTCTTCTGAATGATGGGTCCTTTGCAATGAAGAGGAGACTTCTCTGAAGAGGAGATATCCAAAGTATTGCTGACTGTTACCATTTTAACCAGAGACAGAAGCAGGGGGCAGGGCTGGGCGGCTGTAGTTTTGCAGCTCTAGCGCTGTTAGTGAGAACACCCCAACCCTTCTCTAATCTTTTTTCTTGGGGTGGCTTCTTACGTGTTTTGTCTACACCTCTGTCTATCATAGTGTATTGGGTAATCCCAGGAAGATAGAGTCAGCATTAGGGACCCATCCGAAGTACGTGCATGGTGGCCAGAGAAGAGGGATTAGGAGAAATCTCAGGAGTCCAAAGATACCTGGCCAGAAGTCACAGATGCCTAACTCAGGGCTGCTTGGGGCCAGTAGGGAGGCAGGATTTGTTGCTTGTTGGTGGCTGTGGAAACTGAGAGAACTAGTACTTAGTACAAAATTCCTGTGACCAGCTCAGACAGCCTCAACATTTACCATTCAAGAATCACTGCAGGAGGAGAAGTTTGACTTACTTATCTGAAACAATCAGGAAATAATAACTGAATGGAATATAGTCAATCAGATGCATACTGCCTGCTTAGCATAGCAGGTAAAGGCCTGAGCTTTGAAATCAAGCCTCTGCCAGGTGGAATCTCGAATCTGCCAACAGAAGCTATATAACTTGGGAGATGTTTCCTTACTTCTGCGAGCCTCAGATGATCACATTTTCTTGCAAGAGGCCTTGTAGGATTAAATGAGATAGTGAACATGCATAGGATTAGATCTGGTATAGAGATATGTTCTCCAGAGAAACAGAACCAAAAGAATATGTATAAAAGGAGATTTATTATAGGAATTGGCTCACAGCTTTAATAAGTCGAATTGATTATGGAGGCCCTCAAGGGGATTGGATGGTGCCCACCCAACTGGAGAGGGTAATCGTCTTTGCTCATTCTACTGATTCAGATGTTAGTCTCTTCCAGAAGCACCCTCATAGACACACTCAGAACTAATGTTTTAGCAACTATCCGGGCATCCCATAGCCCTGTCAAGCTGACACATAAAATTAACCATCACAGGGCTCAGTAAGGAGTGTTATTGGTATTATCAGTGCTCTCAGTGTTCAGAAATAGAAAGGTTGTCGGGCTGGGAAAGTTGGAGAAAGCTTTCCAACTAGACAAGTTGGGCTTCTGATAGATTAAGAGGAATAGTAGCATTAAAAAGAAGTTTGGCCTATTTTCTTTAGGTCCTTGATTTTCTAAGTACAGCTTCCACGGAACGGGAAAGAATCACATCAGTAAATAGGAAAAGTGTTGGCGTGATGTTATGGGGAAAAAATTGTCCAAGCCGTAGCCAGCTGCAGATGACTCAAGAGTGTATAACATCCTCTGTAAAAGGATACGGATCCAACATCCGTGAAGTCACTTCTGTTGCATAAAAAACACCTATTTCAGGATTGGCAGTAAAGATGGGTTTATGCACCAAATGATTTATGCCCCTTATTCCTGCATGGCATCAGGAATTGCTGTCCTGACTGACATACTGTAAGTCACAGAATAGAATTTCAGTGGAAAAGCAGAAATGTGGGTGGTAACAAATGTGATGCTTGCTAGTAATGAATTCTAGTTCACTTTAGCAGGTGGTTGCTTTAAATCATCTGTCACTGGTGGCAGCGGGAAATGAGAGGTTGTGGAGAAGACCACGGGGGTTGATATATGGTGTTCACTCTTTCGACAGGTATTTATTGAGCACCCATTTACAGACACTGCCGCTTCCCTGTGCACTCCCTGGAAGGTACTGCTGACAGTGCCTGTTCACAGAAAGGGCTTCCTGCCTCTTTGTGACCATCCCTTGGCTGTGCTTGGCTGGTGAGGCATAGAAGTTGGCAGACAAATGCCCCAGCTTCCTTTCCTCTTGGCGGGACAGTTCCAAAGTGTGTCCTTCACAGTGTCTGACAAGGTCGCTGGTGGCCAAGCAGTAATCTGAATAACAATGGACAAGTTTCTTAACCTTTGAGTTTCAGCTTCTTGTAGGATGGGTGTGGGGCTTACATGAGGCAGTAATATCACTACCACCATGTATCCATTGCGTTCATCAATTACTGGGAGTCAACCTGTTCTTTCCTTTTTTTTTTCTTAGTTCATATTCTCATGGGGAGAATAGATATGAAGTAGGAATTAGATATGAAGTAGGTACTTTATCCCAGTGAAGGTATGAAGGTACTTTATCCCCATTTTAAAGGTGGGAGAACTGAAGTATGAAAGGACGAACCACTCACCAAAGAGTCATAATTTAGGTTCTAACCCAAATGAATTTGTTCTGGGGACCAACTTATAATAAGTCATCCTGTTAGAATTCAAGATCTAGCGAGGAGGCTGTCATCATCATCATTACTGTAATCAATATCATCATCAACCAGTGCTTAGCATATAGTGAGTGGCACATAATTTATTACATCAGAAAAATGATTAATGAATGAATGTTAGTTCCTTGAGATCATGAACTTTGTTTTGTTCTTCACTCTGTCTTTAGGTGGCAAGAACAATCCCTAGCATATGGTAGATCTGGTTCTAAGAAAATCATGTTAATTGAAATGTATATTTGTTAATACTCTCAAAAAGTGAGTCACAGAAAGGAACTGGCCTTAGGATAGGAACAGTATTTATGTTCAGGTGTTAGGATAATAAATGATTTTATTTTTATGCCTCAATATTTTTTTCTGATGGGTCTGCATTAATTTCATAACTGCAAAGAAATAATCTCTGAAAAAAATCAGTCTCAAAGCATAAGTGGGTCTCTAAGCACCGCTGGATAGATACTGACGTCAACACAGATATTAACCTAATTCAAGTGGGTTCAGAGTGAAGCTGCAGGATGTGAATTGGCTTTGGTGTCAAGTCTCACACAGCTCCTTCACACTCCATGTCTTTGGAGGTTCATGATGGGCTAGTGACGTAGGCTAGGCTAGGATTAGTAGCCTCATTTCACAAACAAGGGACCTGAGAGCTGAGTGAGGCTCTGCTTAAGCTGGGAGCTGGGATCGAAACTCAGTTCTTTTAACTTTAGGCCCAGTGACCTTTTCCACTCTCATGAAGCCCCACTACAGGAATGGGCAGAGGGTGGAGTGGGTTGGTGGACTATGGACTCATGCGACAGAATCTGTAAGAACCTTTTACGCAGAGGAAGTCTGGCTTGTAGTTTTTTAGTCAGACAGCCTGGGTGGGAATCACACACTTGCCACACACTGTCTTGGAGACATTATTTCATATCTTAAAAGCCTTGGTTTTCCCATCTGTAGAGCTGGCCTAGTGTCTTCTGTGCAGGATTGTTGTGAGGGTCAGATTGGCCCCAAATAGGTGGATATTCTCCAAAAGTAGCTCTGTTGATTGTCATCATACTTGTGCTGTCTGTGTGTGCATGGTGTTTATTTTTTTCTAAACTGTGTTGCTGCTCATTGGTGTTTATAATCTATTATTCCCATGTATATCAGTCAATTTTGCTGTATAACAAGAAGCTCAGAATTGCTGTGGCTTGCTTGACTACACATATTTATTTTCATACTCATAGATCTGTGCGTCAGTTGTAGTGTGGCCAGTCCAGTCTGGGCCTGGCGGGCTCATGCTGGTGTTAAGGTTGGTTCAGATCTGTTCCATAGGTCTTCAGTCTGGGGTCCAGACTAAAGGGCAGCAACTGACAGACTAGGGAGACATACTTCCCTTATGGCACATCATAGGAGTGCGAGAGGGATGGGCTTGGGAGCAGTGCCCTGTTACTTCAGCCACATTCCATTGGCTGAAGCAAGTCAGTGGTCCAACCTAGAATCCAGTGAGGCAGGGAAATGAAAAACACCTACTACGGTGGAAAGAACTACAAAGTCACATGACATTCTTGTTGAAAGCAAATAATGGGGAAGAATAATCCAGCCTGCCACATTGTCTCAGATGGCCCACTTGGGCCAGGCAAAGGAATAGCAAGTTGAGGGTGCACTGTGAGAGGCACTGGCTATTTATGCAAGTGAGAGGATCTTATTTTTTGCAGACATGTGCTTAGTAAAGTTGGGATCTGGAGGTCAATGTTAGAGGAAGATCATGATTTGTGATTCTGAGGAAGAGCATATGCCAGGACCACACTGTCTTGGTTGCTGTAGCTTTGTAGTAAGTTTAAAAGCTGGGAAGTGTGAATCCTCCAACATCGTTCTTCAAAGACCGTTTCGGCTATCCTGAGTCCCCTGCATTTCCATATGAATTTTGAGCCAAGCTTGGCAATTCCCCATCTAATTTAAATGTGTGATTCAAGACTCAGGAAGATTCAGTCAATCACTTTTGGCATTTAAGTCTAAAGGAAGTGGTTCAATCATTTATGCATTTATGTTCAATCATTTATGTATTAAATTGTTGTGCCAGTCTTTGTATTCACAGTTTATCATTGAATCAAATCAACAGATATTAGTCAATCTTCACATAAACGAATACATAGTTAAAAACTGAGATAAATTCCATGATGTAATCTAGAGGACCAGGAAGAGTTTCTCCAAGAATGTATCATTTAAGGAAGTACAGGAGTTAATCTAGGCAAAAGGTGTGAGAAAGGGAGCTTTCCCGGCGGAGGGACTGGCATGAGCAAAGGACCTGTGGCAGAACTACAGCTTGTTCCAGGATCTAAGAAAAGGTCCTATGGCTGCAGCAGTGTGCCCAGTCCTGGTGGGCAAAATAAGGTCAGAGATTTAGATTTTGTTCATGTTCAGTGATTTAGATTTTTATCCTAAAGCACTAAGAAGTCGTTGAATGGGATGGCACCTGTAGCTCAAAGGAGTAAGGTGCCAGCCCCACATACAAGAGGTGGTGGGTTCAAACCCAGCCCCAGCCAAAAAAAAAAGAAGTCGTTGAAGGATGCTAAGCGGGGGGTAGAGAGGTAAGAGATGATGTGATGAGATTTGTGTTTTCAAAAACGTATGTTACATATCAACCAGTTTGTAAGGTGTGGATCTTATTTGGATCTGGGTTGTTAAAAATACTTGGTGGCTCGGCGCCTGTGGCTCAACGGGCTAAGGCGCCAGTCACGTATACCTGAGCTGGCGGGTTCGAATCCAGCCCGGGCCCGCCAAACAACAGTGACGGCTGCAACCAAAAAATGGCCGGGCGTTGTGGTGGGCGCCTCTAGTCCCAGCTGGGAGGCGGAGGCAGGAGATTCGCTTGAGCCCAGGAATTGGAGGTTGCTGTGAGCTGTGA
>CAUYRH010067233.1:0-13680 GCA_963574655.1 Perodicticus potto | reverse complement strand
AAAAAAAAAAAAAAAGAAAAGAAAATGTTCTCCAACTCTATTCAGGTAAATATAAAAGATATAAAGTCTCTATATTTTTTTAATGGCTGATTAATGTTTCATAGTTCACATATACTACAGTTTATCAATCCATTCGTAGGTTGACAGACATTTGGGTTGATTCCCATCTTGGCAATTGTAAATTGAGGTGCAATGAACAATCTAGTGCAAATGTCCTTATGATAAAATTATTTTTTTTTCTGGGTAGACACCTAGTAATAGAATTGCAGGGGTCAAATGGAAGGTCTATTTTGAGTTCTTTGACGATCCTTCATACTTCTTTCCAAAGAGGCTGTATTAGTTTGCAATCCCATCAACAGTGTAAAAGAGTCCCCTTCACTCCACAACCACATCAGCATCTGCAGGTTTGGGTCTTTGTGAAGTTGGCTATTCTCACTGGAGGTAGATGATATCTGAAGGTGGTTTTGATTTGCATTTCTCTGATAATTAGGGACAATGAGCATTTCTTCATGTGTATGTGGGCCATTCATCTATCTTCTTCAGAGAAAGTTCTGTTCATGTCTTGCTCAGTGATAGATGGGATTGTTTGCTCTTTTATTGATTAATTTGAATTCTCTGTAGATTCTAGTTATCAACCTTTTGTCAGATTTGTAACATGCAAATATCTTTTCCCTTTCTGAAGGTTGTCTATTTGCTTTGATTATTATGTCCTTGGCTGTGCAGAAGCTTTCTAGCTTAATTAAGTCTCATTTATTTACTTTTGTTGTTGCTGCAATTGCCAATGGAGACTTCTTCATAAAAGAAGGCTGATATCGAGAATTTTTCCCATGCTTTCTTCTAGGATTTTTATCGTTTAGTGCCTTAGATTTAATGTTTTATCCATCATGAGTCATTTTTGTAAATGATTAGAGATTTAGGTCCAGTTTCAGTCTTTTATGTGTGGTAATCCAGTTCTCCTAGCACCATTTATTGATTAGGAGCCTTTTCCTCAGTGTATGCTTTTTTTTTTTTTTTTGGTTTGTTGACGATCAGATGGCAATAAGAGGCTTGTTTCTTTGTTTTTTGTTTTTTGAGACAGAGCCTCAAGCTGTCACCCTGGATAGAGTGCTGTGGCATCACAGCTCACAGCAATCTCCAATTCCTGGGCTCATGCGAGTCTCCTGCCTCCGCCTCCCAAGTAGCTGGGACTATAGGCACCCACTACAATGCCCGGCTATTTTTTGGTTGCAGCCCTCATTGTTGTTAGGTGGGCCTGGGCTGGATTCGAACCCGCCAGCTCAGGTGTACGTGGCTGGCGCCTTAGCCGGTTGAGCCACAGGTGCCGAGCCTGTTTTTTATTTTTTTTTTTGAGACAGAGTTTCAAGCTGACATCCTCGGTAGAGTGCTGTTGCTTCATAACTCACAGCAACCTCCAACTCTTGGGCTCAAGCGATCCTCTTGCCTCAGTTTTTCTATTTTTTAGTAGTGACGGGGTCTCACTCTGGCTCAGGCTGGTCTTGAACTCGTGAGCTTAAGCAATTCACTGGCCTTGGCCTCCCAGAGCACTAGGATTACAGGCAGGAGCCAGTATGCCCAGCCAAGTGTCTGGTTTCATCGCTAGGTTTTTTATTCTGTTCCACATATCTATGTCTTTGTTTTAGTGCCAATACCATGCTATTTTTTTTTTCTTTTTTTGTTTTTTTTTAATACCATGCTATTTTGATCACTGTGTATGTGTAACATAGCCTAAAGTCTGATAGAATGATGCCTCCAGATTTGTTTTTATTGCTAAGAATTACCTTGGCTATACAAATTTTTTTCTGGTTCCATACAAAATGAAGAACTATTTTTTTCAAGTTCTTCAGAGTATGATGTTGGTATTTTAATGAGGATTACATTAAACCTATAGATTGCGGCTCAGCGCCTGTGGCTCAAGTGGCTAAGGCGCCAGCCACGTACACCTGAGCTGGGGGGTTTGAATCCAGCCCGGGCCCGCCAAACAACAATGACAGCTGCAACCAAAAAATAGTTTTAGTATCAGGATGATGTTTGCTTCAGAGAACATGTTGGCAAGGTTCCTTCCCTCTCAATTTTTTTGGAATATGTTCTGCAGTATAGGTATAAGCTCTTCTTTGAAGGTTTGATAGAATTCTGGTGTGAAGGCATCTGGTCTAGGGCTCTTTTTTTGTTGATACTGGTTTGTTCAAGAGATCTATTTCTGGGGTAGCGCCTGTGGCTCAACGAGTAGGGCGCCAGCCCCATATACAGAGGATGGTGGGTTCGAACCCAGCCCCAACCAAACTGCTGCAACAACAAAAAAAAAAACAGCCAGGCATTGTGGCGGGTGCCTGTAGTCCCAGCTACTCAGGAGGCTGAGGCAAGAGAATTGCCTAAGCCCAAGAGCTGGAGGTTGCTGTGAGCTGTGACACTACAGCACTCTACCAAGGGCAACAAAGTGAGACTCTGTCTCAAAAAAAAGAAATAAAAATAAAAAAGAGATCAAATTCTTCCTGGTTAAGTCTAGGGAAGGTGTGCAATTCCAGACATTGTTTCATTTCTTCCATGTAAGACAAAAGTTTTTCAATAATGAGGTTATAAAATTTCACAACAATGATATTTTTATTAATTCTATTAATATCTACGTAGAAATAACTTACATTAATAAACAAAAAATGAAACAATATAAGGAGAAATAGAAACACATCAGTAAGGGAGATTAATTTACCTCTGTTTTAGGCCATGATTATAAAGTAGACTTAAATAATTTATTTATTTGTTTTTTTTTTTTTTTTGAGATAGAGTTTTACTTTGTCACCCTTGGTAGAGTGCTGTGGCAGTCACAGCTCACAGCAACCTCAAACCCTTGGGCTTGAATGATTCTCCTGCCTCAGCCTCCCAAGTAGCTGGGACTACAGGCGTCTACCACAACACCCGGCTATGGTTTTTTCTTAAGAGATGGGATCTTGCTCTTGCTCGGGCTGGTCTCAAACTCATCACCTCAGGCAATCCACCCACCTCAGGCCCCCAAAGTGCTGGGATTATAGGCATGAGCCGCATCCAGACTTGAATAATATTTAAAGTAGAGCTGTTTTATGTGTGAAGGCTATCTGGAAAGTATCTAGCTATGTTATATGAAAATTAGTATTAATATTAACAATGGCTGGATATTTTCAGGACAGCTGTCATATATGTCACACTTATAATGCAAAAACTAAAATAATTATTTTATTTTTGTGTGTCTATGGAACATGTTCAAAATAAATTGACCCTATAGTAATAACACAAAAAACTTCAATAAATTCTAAAAAGTAATATAATTCTTCTATAAGAATGTATTTAATATTTTAATAAATTGCAAAGGAATAGAAACAACATTCTCTAATCACAATAAAGGAGCTCAGGAAATTTCACCCCAGAATGTGACTCCTTGGTATGATGAGTATTTTGAATTAAAGGCTTTTAGAAACAGACCTTTAGAAGGGGTTTTTCCTCTATCTGCATAACCATCAAGGGAGCAATCAACTTCTCTCCCTGTTATCTCCCCATATTGCAGGGGAAAAAAAAAATTAAAAATACTAGGAGACTTGGCCCAAATCGCTTTAAATATAATACCTATATCTCAAGGTTAATTTAATTTACAATGAGAATCTCTCTAAGTCATCTGTTTCCCCTTACCCATCCATTCATCCTCCCCAGTGACCATTTATTGCCCCTACACAGAATTGCCTATTGTCTTCAACTCTCTTTCCTCTCTAAAAGGAGAGTATAAACATTTCTGGGCTTCTTTGGGATATTGGGTAATCACTTTGTGATTCTCACAATGTTCATCATAAATAAACTTTTCTCTTATCTGCCTTAATATGAGTTGATCTTTCAGTGAACTCTCTGGGGGAAAGGGAAATTTCCTCTCACTCTCATAATAACAAAATTAAAAATTAATTGTAGAGGGCGGCACCTGTGGTTCTGTGAGTAGGGTGCCGGCCCCATATACCGAGGGTGGTAGGTTGAAACCCGGTCCTGGCCAAACAGCAACAACAACAACAAAAAAACCTGGGTGTTGTGACAGGAATAAAGCCCTTCCTCTTATAAACATGGTGTTTGGGTGCTCTTTCTCTCCGTTGGGCCTCGTCTTCCTGCAATAGTCCCAGCTATTTGGGAGTCTGAGGCAAGAGAATCGCCTAAGCCCAGGAGTTGGAGGTTACTGTAAGCTGTGACACCATGGCACTCTACCAAGGGCGATAAAAGTGAAACTCTGTCTCTAAAAAATAAAAAAATTAATTGTAGAAAGAGTAAATATAAAGACTTTACAATTTGGACTTTTTTTACTTTTTTTTTAATTTGGACTCTTTTCTATAACTCTACCTCGTTTAACACTTGGTTTAAAATGGAAAAAGGAGGAGGAAGAGAAAAAGAAGGAAATGGAAAACATCTAAATAAAGGAGATTAGAATATGCCACCACAAAATATGCCACTTTGGTATTATTAAGTGTCTGGTTTCAAGGCAGCTGCCTGTGTGCTAAAAAGTTAGGGTTTCGGGCAGCTGCCTGAGTCCTCGGTTCTTGCCGTGCTCTTGGTCAAAAAATGAGCAGACATCCCAAAGTAAGGCAAGCATGAAACAAAGTCAAAGTTTATTGAGGAAGAAAAAGATAGGCTTACAGATAAGACATAAGTTTACAGAAGAAGATACTTCTGCCATAGGCAAATAATGGACTCCAGTGCCACAGCAAGTAAGTATGGGTTAATGCCAGTGGTTTTCTTTTATACCACGTGGGTTGGGCCTGAATTGTGGTCCAGAGAGTACCTTAGAACCAGAGTCTTGCTGTACTTGCAGCCCTCCAATGAGACTCTCTGAGAGCCCATGAGGGAGATGTGGACCACAGTGTAGATTGAAGCTAATGACATGATAACTAGTCTTAAGGCTATTCTAGGTCACCTTCAACACTCTATTGCACCTGTTGTTAGGCCTGTGGGTTAGACAGTCCTCCACATCCTCTTGCAATTAGCATGCTTAAGTTCTGATTAGTAGATTGGTAGGTGGTGGCCTTCTCCCCAGGTGTAAGCAATCACCTGGGACAGAATTAAGGTGGCAGCACGGAGATCGGGGCCTGACAAGAGTCTTTGAGGGAGCTAAGAAAATTTTGGCCCCCAAATATGACTCCTTGGTATAAAGAATATTTTGGAGTAAGGGCCATACATGATCAGGAAGTGTTGAAGGAGGCCTTTCCTCTATCTACATAAAACCTGAGTAAACTGATTAGGAATCAAAAGAGGCTGCTGACTTCCTTATTCCATGCTAATAGGCCTGGCCTTAAAGTCATTTGAAGCACAACCTGTCTCTCAGGTTAATCTACAAATCAGTCTGTTCCACCCATCTACAAGCTCCCCCACCCCCACCCCAGCAACCACTTGCTGCAGCTATACTTTTCACATTCCCCCCCAACCACCTCCCTTCTAAAAGTCATCTACAAGAGTCTCTGACCACCACTGAGACGTTGGGTAATCATTCTTGTGGTTCCTCCCATGCACATTTGGAAATAAACCTTTCTCTTATTAACCCACCATAATTGTGAGTTGGTCTTTCAGCGAACCAACCAAGGGCAAAAGAGTAAGTTTCGCGGACATCCCTACATGCTTCTGCTCCAGGAGAGCTGGATTTCTAGCTATCTACTAACATAAGGATTATTTTGACATGAAGGCAATTGAGAAACAGCAGTCACAGGAGCTCTCCACACTCTTCCTATCTGACATACCTCTCCCCGTTGCAAAGAAAATGCTCATTTATAAATGTGCAGAAGAGGAGAACAGAATCGATGTCTGTGCCTCAAGCAACTAAGGCGCCAGCCACATAACACCTGAGCTGGCGGGTTCAAATCCAGCCCAGGCTGCCAAACAACAATGACGGCCGCAACCAAAAAATAGCCAGGTGTTGTGGCAAGCACCTGTAGTCCCAGCTACTTGGGAGGCGGAGGCAGGAGAATCATTGCTTGAGCCCAGGAGTTGGAGGTTGCTGTGAGCTATGATGCTACAGCACTCTACCGAGGGTGACAAAGTGAAACTCTGTCTCTAAAAAAAAAAAAAAAAAAGGAAGAAAAGAAAACCAAAGGACATAAACAATTCCTAGTAAAGAATATGTTCTTTTTCTTTTTGAGACAGAGTCTCAAGCTATGGCCCTGGGTAGAGTACCGTGGTGTCACGTTCACAGCAACCTCCAACTCAGGCTCAAGTGAACCTCTTGCCTCAGTTTTTCTATTTGTAGTAGAGATGGGGGTCGTTTTTGCTCAGGCTAGTCTCCAACTCATAAGCTCAAGCTGCCTCAGCACTTTACCAAGGACAACATAGTGAGATTCTGTCTCAGAAAAAAAAAAAAGAAAGAAAGAAATCAAGAAGTTAGGTGAACCTGAAGTGTGAACATCAACTCAGAGAACAATTAGCACATTAACTGCAGCTAGGGAAATTAGAGGAAGAGTCAACTCTTTTTTATTTTTAATTTGCAGTTTTTGGCTGGGGCTAGGTTTGAACCCGCCACCTCTGGCATATGGGGCCGGCGTCATACTCCCTTGAGCCACAGGCGCCACCTAAGAGTCAGCTTTTGAATTAGCAAAAGAAACTTTTGGGGCCGGGCATGGTGGCTCACGCATGTAATCCTAGCACTTTGGGAGACTGAGGCGGGTAGATTGCTTGAGCTCACAAGTTTGAGGCCAGCCTGATCAAAAGAGAGACCCTGTCTCTACTAAAAATAGAAAAACTGAGGCAAGAGAATCCCTTAAGCCCAAGTTGGAGGTTGCGGTGAGCTATGACACCACGGCACTCTAACCAGGGCCACAGCTTAAGACTCTGTCTCAAGAAAAAGAAAGAAAGAAAGAAACTTTTGGTGTTAATAATAAAGTTTATAGAATAAATGCTATGAACTCATCTTCAAAAGATAACTTCAGAATTTGGAAAGTTACTAAAGACAAAATAACACAATATGAAAAGTCACTATATCATACCATTCTTTTGGAAGCTTTAGTTCAAGAAGAGTGTATTTCTTTGGAATCATGAAAATGATTTACTAATTTATTGACTGTACTTTGTAGTGAAAAACAGAAGAAAACCACAGCAAAGTATAGATAGGCAGGGGCCCGGCGCCCATGCTCAGTGGTTAGGGTGCCGGCCACATACACCAGGGCCGGTCTGTTTGAACCCGGCCTGGGCCTGCTAAACAACGACAACTGCAACAACAAAAAACAGGCTGGCATTGCGGTAGGTGCCTGTAGTTCCAGCTACAGGGGAGGCTGAGGCAAGAGAATCACTTGAGCCCAGGAGTTTGAGGTTGCTGTGAACTACGACAAAACAAGCTCAGGGGGACAAAACAAAACAAAAACAACATACTGAGATCCCACTTCATGCCCACTAGTGTAGCTGTTACTGGGGCTCAGAACATGCTCCCCGCTAAATATGGTGCTTTGGCACGCCGAGTACTTTGAACTAAAGGAGATTAAAAGGATCTCAGAAGCCACATCTCTGACTTTCATCCTCCTGTCACCTCTCTTTCTCCTCCCAAAGTCAAAGAAACCAGAATTCTTCTTCCTGAAGGTGGGTGATAGAAACGTGAACCCCTCTCTCTCAAAGCGAACCATACAACCTAGAAAGGTCACTCTCTCCCTTGAACATCCTCGATCCAGAGAGTCATCTCCGACACCCAGTAAGTGTAGGGAGATCCTCTACAGAGAGTCCAAGAAGAATCTGGACAGACAGCCCTTTCTGGGTTTTCCCCCTTAGTCTGTTACCATTAAGTCATACCTCTTTGCCCAAACACATTTCTACATGGCTATCCTTTTTTTTGTTTTGTTTTCTTAAAGACACAGAGTCTCACTTTATCACCCTCGGTAGAGTGCTGTGGCGTCACAGCTCACAGCAACCTTCAACTCTTGGGGTTAGGCAAGTCTCTTGCCTCAGCCTCCTAAGTAGCTGGGACTACAGGCGTCCGCCACAACACCCAGCTATTTTTTGTTGCAGTTTGGCTGGGCCAGGTTCGAACTGGCCACCCTCGGTATATGGGGCCAGCACATTACTCACTGAGCCACCCTGAGCCAGGCGCCGCCCTGGCTGTCCATTCTTTATTGAACCTAAGCACAAATGTAGGCATTTTCCCTGGGTCTTTGGGTTTTCATTTCTGAGGCCTCCTCTGTCATGTTAAACTTTGATTAAATTTGTTATGGTTTTCTCTTGTTAACCTGACTTCTGTTATAAGTGTTAGCTGTGACCCTTATAATGGGTAAGTAAATGCACCAAATCTTTCTGCCCTACACTATAACTAAAAAAATAAGTGTTGACAGGGACATGGAGAAATTGCAACCCTCACATATTGCTGGTGGGAATGTAAAATGATGCACCTACTTGGAAAACAGTTTGTGACAGTTCTTCAAAAGGTTAAACATAGAGTTGTTATTGGCCTCAGCAATCTTGCTCCTAGGTAAACGGCCAAAAAAGAATGGAAAATGCAGGTTCATACCAAGACTTGTACCTGAATGTTCATAATAGTATAATTCATTATAGCGAAAAAGTAGAAACAACCCAAATGTCTACCAGTTGCTGAATCGGTAAGCAAAATATGGTAAATAACTTGACAATAAAAGCCAATGAAGTATTGATGTGTGCTACTACATGGAAAGACCTTGAAAACATGCTAAGTGGAAGAAGTAGGTCACAAAAGGCCACATAATGGATGATTCCATTTATATGAAATGTCCAGAATGGGCAAATCTATAGTAGCAGAAAGTAGATTAGTGGTTACCTAGGACTGGGCAATGGGAAATGGAAGTCGCTGTCAATGGGTATGGAGTGATGAAAATGTTCTAAAATTGACCATGATGATTAAATTGTCCTTACATATTAATGGATACAATGTAATACCTAGAATAAGGGCCCCTAAAACTCTGTGAAGAAATAGGCCTAACTAAAATAATGATAATAATCAAACTCTGTGAAAGAATAGGCGTAGCTAAAATAATAATAATCAGCCACTGTCCCCTTGTTTGCTTGATAAATGTAATAGTCACTGTCCCCTTGTTTGCTTCTCTATAATTGCTAGTCTAGAGGACACAGTTGGTAGTTATAAACATTTTTAACTTTCCTCTGTAACTAACATCACCCGTTCCAAACCTAGTGGTAGATTTTGAGATATCTTCCAGGTCCTGCAATCCAGTGGATAAGATGATCCACCCAGGCCAAGGAACTGACTCAACTGGTCTTGGACCCCCTACCCAAGGAACTGCATTCCAGTGGATTAGCTGACCCACCCAGACAGTGGCCCATTCAAAGGACTGCTAATTCTGCCCAGAAACCAGTCAATTTGCATACCCTGATTACCTAACCTTCAAGCAATCCTGCTGCCTTAGCCTCCAGGGTCTGGCTGAGATTACAGATGAGTGCCACCATATCTGGCTAATGTTTTTCCATTGTTTATTCCAACAGAGCCAACGTCTTACTATGATGCTGCTTAGGCTAGTCTTTTTTTTGAGACAGACTCTCACTATGTTGCCCTCAGTAGAGTGCCCGTGGCACACAGCTCACAACAACCTCACAGCTCACAGCAACCTCAAATTCTTGGGCTCAAGCAATTCTCTTGCCTCAGTCTCCCAAGTAGCTGGGACTACAGGAGCCCACCACAACGCCCGGCTAAGTTTTAGTGCAGTTGTCATTGTTGTTTAGCAGGCCCAGGCCAGGTTTAAACCCGACAGCCCCAGTGTATGTGGCTGGCGCCCTAACCACTGAGCTATGCGTGCAAACCCTGCATAGGCTAGTCTTGAACTCTTGGCCTCAAGTGCTCTTCCTACCCCAGACTGAGCCACTGTACCTAGCAAGTGTCTGATAGTATATAAAGCACCTTATAGCTCGGTCTGGCAGAGTGGGTCTGTTTTGTGAGTTAGGATAGGCCCGCGGTTTCTGTTTCACTCTTCAGTCCTCAGCACTGAAATGCTAGCACCTCGTCCATGGGAGGCAGTCAATAAATATTTGCTTAATTAATTAAAAGATCAATGTATAGCTAGCAGAAGAGCAAAATAGTACTTCTGTGTTGCTTATAGTTTAGCAAAATCTGTAAAATAAATAAATAAATAAATAAATAAATAAATAAATAATACAAGCACACAAACCCTTGACTTAGAAATTCTGCTTCAGAGAATTACAAAAAAATTGCACGTGTACAAAGAGCCACCTGATAAGATTATTCTTTGTGATATTGTTTGCAATCACAAGATGCCAGAAGTCTCCTGAATCTCCAACAGTAGGAGACTGTTTAATTCAACTTTGATAAACACAGACATACATTGGAATAAGATGTAGATATGAAAAAGAATGAGAAAAATCTCTGAGATAGATTCAGTCGGTTTCAACCATGATAACTGCTTTGTTCCTCATATCAAGTACCGTCCTGCTTCTCACAGGGTGTTCCTACTGCTTTGAATGTTCCACCCCAGTTGTATACATGGCTCACTCCCTCACCTTCTTCAGGCCTTCGCAAATCTTCTGCTGACCACCGTAGGGGAAGAAAAATAATTTTTTCTTCAACCCTCAGAGGTTCTTAGCTGGCAAATAAACAGAAGGTACAAGCTGGTTAGTAAAGCTTCATGGGGTTTTCTGTTGTTTGCATTTAAAGATGGGGTCTTGCTCTATTCCCCAGGCTGACCTCAAACTCCTCCGGCTCAGATGATCCTCCCACCTCACCCTACCAAGTAGCTAAGACTACAGATATGTGGCACCAGGCCCCACAATTTTGTTAATGTAGATTCCTCTGGTAACCCTCTCTAGACCATAAGCGTCCAAAGTTGCCTTCAGTGTTCTCCCTAGAAGGGAGAGGGGATACTTTTGGTCTTTGTAGATATATGTCCTGCATTTAGGTGAGTAGAGGGAGTGTGGAGAGCTTCCCTGCAAATTAATTGCCTTCAGCACAATAATTCTTCATGTTTAGGTGTGTTATATTCTGTTCTCCCACACCACCCTATGTTAACTAGCAACACCCCACCACCACCCACAACCCCACACACACTCTATCCCCTTACTCTGTTTTTCTCCATAGCACTTACCACTTAACACTGTATATTTACTTGTTTATTTCCCACAAAAATGTAAGCCCCAGGAGGGCAAGGAATGCATGTAGTATCCATTTTGTTCTCTTCCTAATTCCTAAGAGTGCTTGCTACGTAGTAGGTGCTTAATAAATATTTATTGAATAAATTGAAATCTTAAGTGAAAGAAAGCTTTTCTCTGTATGATATTCTCTTTGTATATCATTAATTATCAAAAAAATTATAATTTAGGCTTGGTGCCTATAGCACAGTGGTTACGGCGCCAGGCACATAAACACAGGTTGGCGGGTTCGAACCCAGCCCAGGCCAGCTAAACAACAATGATAACTGTAACAAAAGAAACAGCCAGCTGGCTTGGCTCCTGTGACTCAACAAGCTAAGGCTCCAGCCACGTACACCTGAGTTGGCGGGTTCGAATCCAGCCCAGGCCCGCCAAACAACAATGACGGCTGCAACCAAAAACTGGCCGGGTGTCGTGGCGGGCGCCTGTGGTTCCAGCTACTTGGGGGACAGAGGCAGGAGAATTGCTTGAGCCCAGGAGTTGGAGGTTGCTATGAGCTGTGATGCCACAGCACTCTACCGAGGGCAACAACTTGAGGCTCTGTCTTGGAACAAAAATAAAAAATAAAATAAATAAATAAATAAATAAATACAATGTTGAGGTCTTTTTATGATCACTTAACTTTGGTTATAAATCTTCCCAATTGAAAATGTAATCAACAGTCCAAAGTAAAAGGCAAAAGATTTACGCGATCTGAAGAGAAGCCAGAGTATAACACTCCAAAGTAAATAAAAGTTTCCTACAGTTAAGTCAAGTTGTATTTGATGGCCAGGAGTGGGACAGCCTCAAGAAGTAGTGAGTCTTGGCTCAGTGCCCATGCTCAGTGGTTAGGGCACCAGCCACATATTCTGAGGCAGGCAGGTTTGAACCAGGCCTGGGCCTGCTAAACAACAATGACAACTACAACAAAAAAAAACAGGCAGGCATTGTGGTGGGCACCTGTAGTCCCAGCTACTTGGGAGGTTAAGGAAAGAGAATCACTTAAGCTATAAGCTTAAGTTGCTATAAGCTGTGATGCCATGGCACTCTACCAAGGGTGACATAATGAGACTCTGTCTCAAAAAAAAAAAAAAAAAGAAGCAACAGGTAGTCTTGAGAAAGGGAGAATTTATTTAATAATTATCTTCATTTAACATTTGTATATTCTCATAGGTAAACTCAGACCCAATCCCTGAGCCTGTAGACATTCTCTAATTTACTAGGATAGGGCAATCTGTTTTTCTTTTTTTTTTTTTCAGTTTTGGCCACAGCCGGGCTTGAACTTGCACCATCCCTAGTATATGGGGCTGGCACCCTGCTCCGCCACCCAGGATAGGGCAATCTTACAAAGGAGGACAAGAAACCAAGATGACAATCTTCTACACAGTGCGAGGACAGTTCAGTATTCCTCATTCACATGAAGGAAAAACTGGAAATCAGACAGTCCTAGTTCTGCCACTGAGGGACTGTGTGACCTTAAAAAATCACTTCCCTTCTCTGACCTCCATGATTTCATGAGGGAATGCTACCTTTTCTCCCTCCCTCCCATTGCGGCAATTCTCAAACACTGCACTGGATGACTTGGGGCAGCTGCTAGACAGTAGCTGAGCTGATGGGACTGTCACTTTGTGGTGGTTCCTTGTCGGTAAGCAGGATACTATGCTGGGAGGGAAAAGCAAACATAAAAATAGCTGCCTTCATGTCCGGAAGTGATGCCAAAAGCTTGTACTACTTGGGCTAATGGGTGAGCAGAGGCCTGGATGATTCCGGGGCTGTGGGGGTATGGGATGGGTACCTCCAAACCAGGGGCTTCAGGATCTAGAGTCCTCTCTGGCATGACTCAGGGAGGCTGTCAGGACTGAACTCTGTCCCCAGCCCCACCAGGGACCCAGAGTGTCCCAGGGGGCCCATCTCTTCTAAAGAATCTGACAAGACCCAGGCTTCCTGGAACAACTCCGCCCTATTCCCCTGCCCAATCTGAAAATAAACTCTGGGGAGAAGGAGGCTGATTTACACATTTCCCCACCCCTATACTCCCAAGTGCAAATGGAGGCCACAAACATTTTTTTAGATTGGTAATTAGACACTACTTTAGTAACATGTGTAAGGTTGCAGGGATTGCACTCAACCTGTTCATGTGATGAATTTGATGAGAATAATTTTCTTGCTTATTTTCACAGTTTCATCAGTTATTAAAAATTCACTAAAAAAGAATTTATAAAGTTTTGTGCTCACAGATTTTATTTTCACTGAGACGGGGTTTTTATTTTTCATTTTTATTTTATTTATTTATTATTTTAAGACAGATTATCACTATGTCACCCTTGGTAAAGTACAATAGCGTCACACTCACAGCAACCTCTAACTCTAGGGCTTAAGCGAGTCTCTTGCCTCAGCCTCCCAAGTAGCTGGAACTACAGGCACCTGACACAACACCCGGCTATTTTTATTTTATTTTATTATTATTTTTTTTGAGACAGAGCCTCAAGCTGGCACCCTGGATAGAGTGCTATGGCATCACAGCTCACAGCAACCTCCAATTCCTGGGCTCAAGTGAGTCTCTTGCCTCCGCCTCCCAAGTAGCTGGGACTA
>CAUYRH010067232.1:0-18791 GCA_963574655.1 Perodicticus potto | reverse complement strand
CATTGCCAGGTCAACATATTTGAACTGAATAAGTTCAAAGTTGAATGTCTATAAACAAAACAATTTGGTGGGCTCGGCTCCTGTGGCTCAAGCGGCTAACGCGCCAGCCACATACACCTGAGCTGGTGGGTTCCAATCCAGCCTGGGCCCACCAAACAACAATGACAGCTGCAACCCAAAAATGGCCGGGCGTTGTGACAGGCGCCTGTAGTCTCAGCTACTTGGGAGGTGGAGGCAGGAGACTTGCTTGAGCCCAGGAATTGGAGGTTGCTGTGAGCTGTGATGCCACAGCACTCTACCCAGGGTGATAGCTTGAGGCTCTGTCTCAAAAAAAAAAAAAAACAATTTGGTGATTTCGAGAAGACATGTCCCTAAAAATGGTTCTAGGGCCTAAAGTTTATTCTCATTTTATTTATTAATGTTGTTCAAAATGCAATAATGTTTATTAACTTTGTTTAGTTTGGAAATAGTTCCTGAGTGATAGGGGTCTAAACCATATTAGACTTGCACATTTTCCCAATATTTTCGACCATCCACCCAGGACATTTCCTTACATATTTCCCTTTGGTTTGGGAAATCACTACTGGCAGTTTAGACAATATTAATTGGTTCCTGTATAATTTTTTTATTTAGGGCAGGTTGTAGGCATTTTTTCTTCACTTTATAGATAAAAACACAGGGACTTGAAGAAATTCGTTAATCTTCTGAAGATTATACAGGTGATTGTAGCTAGAGGTTCAATCTGGATCTGTTTGACTAAAGCTCAAGCTTATGCTCTTAACCACCAATATACTTTATTTCATGGACTTGATGTGAACATCCATGTAACAATGGGAGGTAGTCAGAGACCAGTACAAGTTCTGACCACCATCATGTATGCACCTGTTGAAAGTAATTCTCTCGAATTTTACTTTTTTTTATTATTTCTTAGTGGAACATTTACAAAGAAATGCCACACAAGTCTCGAATTTTACTTTTTTTATTATTTCTTAGTGGAACATTTACAAAGAAATGCCACACAAGTATGCAAACACAGAATTTATCCATTCTCATACATAGGAACTCCTATACTCTTACATCAGGTATTTCAGAAAAAGTTATTTCACTTTTAAAGTTTATACATCGTTAGCTCAAGTTATTTCCAAATTTGACAAATTTTTGCAAAGCTTTTATCAGCTCTGCTTGTTACTGGGTGCTCTGACCTCTCTATATCAGTGGCGCTTTCTCCCCCTTCAGAAAACATTTAATCCATTTGTACACTGTCATTTTCTTCAAGGCATTATCCTCATAAACGTAGACTATAATGTCCTTCATTTCACTCACAATTTTGCCAAGTTTCATAGGAAATTTAATGTTTGTTCATTGCTCTAATTCAAGCTCTGGCATCCTCAGGACAGCACACAAAAACATGCAATAACAATAATGAATGCCACTTAGCAAGACAATGTCACTCAGCATTGCCACGCATCAAAATGAACATAGTTATGTTCATACCAAGGTTATGAAACCTTACTGAGCTGTTTATATAGTGCTGCCAATGTAAGCATATGGTTGCAAGTTTATGAACTTGATTGTCAGACCTCTTATATATGCAAAAAATAATATACCAAATGGTGCAAGATGTAGACAATGGTGAATTGGAGTAATGGGTATACAGGAGTCCTATCCTGCTCATCCAACTTTCACATAAGTTTGAAATAGTTTTAGCAAAGGAGTTTATAAAAATATTGATCTTTTAGAAAAGATAAAATATAATAACCTCTACAACATAATCCATCAAAAAAGAAAAGGAGGTAAGCACAAATAAACAAATTTAACAATGAAAAAGTAGACATACGTACAGTCCAGAGAATAGTAAAAGTTGAAAAGAAAATACCAGCAAACTCTACTGATGTATTTGAGAATGATTTTCTTGGAATTATAGATGGAATACTGAGTACATTATGCTATTGAAGAATATTAAATGAGATGAAAAATGTTCATGATATATAGATTTTAAAATAAATATCAAATAGTTTACAATAAATTGACCCTGGATTTACAAAAATAGATGTCAAAACAATCTGATAACAGCGACTATCTCTATATAGATAGATTATGCATATTTTCTTTAGGGGGCTTGTGTGTATTTTCCAAATGTTAGGCAATATTGTGTATTCTGTTTTGAATAGCAACCAAAAAACCCCAATAAGTGTTATGAAATGTCTACAAAAATCTAAATCAGAAAAACATGTGCAATGCCTCTGGAAACTAAGGATTAGAATTCATCATATATCACAACCATGGAAGGATTTATACTAATTACAAGCAGATGTTAAGGTTAAAACAATTCTAATCATAGCCAGGAACGCTTGACCTTTTGCCCTGAGAAACAGGAGGGAATGGACACAGCCCTTCACAGGAAGAGGGTCAACAATTTGGAAACTTACTGGGCACCACCTTCTCATTGCAGATATTTTCTAAGGGAGGAAATTCTTTTCCCCACCCCTTCTCCTCATTTTTAGCTCATTCCTTCTACATTCATTTAGAATATCTAGAAGATATCTTAGGAAAAAAGAAAAAAAAAGAATATCTAGAAGATCCAGAATATTATCTAAGTGGATATCTTGCCTCCATAGCTCTGTTCTCTAGCTCAGTCATAGGCCATTATTCCCTAGTATCAGAGAAGCTGAGAATGGTCGAAGAGGTAGTCGGGCAGAGTAACTCAATTATTATTTCATTTGGCCTATCTTCTAGAGGTTTAAATCTGATCAACTAAAATAATGGAATAAATTACTAAAGCAAAAAGAACTTTTATGCATTGGGAAAGGAATACTCCTTCACTGTTGATGGGACTGCAAACTAGTACAACCTCTGTGAAAGTAGTGCGGAGATATCTCAAAGAACAAAAGTAAAGTAATAACAAGTAAACAAAGACATAAAAGAAGAAGAAAATGATTACAGGTAAAATTTGGAATTAATTAAAGGCTGTATCAGTTAGCTTTTGTTGTAAAACAAACTATCCTCAAACTGAAGTGCTTAAAACAAAGCATTTATTCAGCTCATAATGAAACAGTTTGGCAATATGGCATGAGCTTGGATTTAGTTGGATGATTTTTCTCCTTTGGACTGTGATCTGGTCTCTTGGCTTTTAGGTGCCTGTGATCAGCTGGTGAAGATCTCAGCTGACATGGATGAGATGACTGGGGCCTCTTTCCCACTTGGTTTCACATCCTCCTTCACCTACCTGGGCTTGTTCAGAGGTTGTGCGCAGAAGCCAAGTATCTTCTTGACATGTAGGTTCTGAACTCATGTCACACCATATCTGCAACATTCTATTGGACAGCACTAATCACAAAGCCATCTCCAATTTAAAAATTAAGGAAATATACTCCATTTCTTGGTGATGTGAAAAGTTGCAAAAAAAAAAAATTAGCAAAAAAAGAAGAAAAAAAAGGAAAGAAGAGACAGAAAAATTACATTCTCCATGTCTTCGAAGATTAACTGTATGTGGAAGCCCTCCTTTAGAACTTAGGCAGTCTATTTACAGTTCTGACTTAACCTTCACTTCCTGCTTTCATTAATCCTAAAATTCAACCAAAGGTGAAAGTGTACGGTCGTCTTAGGTCTTTTCTGATCAGGCATCCTGCCCTAGATATGTGTGGCTTCCTGGGTTCCCCATTATAGTCAAGAACTTTTCGAAGCCCTTACTCTTCTAGGATTCTCATTCCCAGCTCTTTCTCCCCCCTGGCTTTCTGTGTGTCTATTGTTTGCTGACTGTTACTTTTTGCCCCAGGTGGCATATGTTCATTCTTTTGGCTTTCAATGCTTTAAAGGAAACTTATGAGTGTATAATGTTTTAGAGAGAATTCCAAGTTAACTGAAACAGATAGGGCACTTGCATCAGTCCTTCAGGGAACCCACAGAAAAAAATAATTTCTGGGAACAAGGTTCTCTAGGCTCTTTCTGAGGTTTTGCCCTTGTATCAAGAATGTCAGATGCTGGCTTCTAAACCTCTACTGTTCTGGGGACAGGGGCAGGGCAAGGCTAAATAAACTGCCACAAAATTCATCTATCCTGGGTGGCCTCAGCCCCATATGCTGGAAGTGGCGCATTCAAACCCAACCCTGGCCAAAAAAAAAATTTACCCTGTTTCAATGACCTTTCTCTTTGGTTGTCACAAATTTTTGACTGTCTCCCAGAGTTCCATTAAAGTTGATTCTGAAAATTTTTTACCAAGTTTTTTGGTGTTTCTTGAAGGAGATAGGGCCCTGGAGGTTCATACTCTACCATTTTGATTGATGTCTGTGTGACTTAAAACTTTGTTTTTTAGAGATTGGGTCTCACTATGTTGCCCAGGCTAGTCCTGAACCCCTGAGCACAAGCCATAGTCCTGCCTCTGCTTCCCAAGTAATGAAATTCATTTTTAATAGAAGAGTTTCAGAAATATTCTTTTCCTTTTACAATACCAAAATGCAATGCATAGTGTATACATATTAAAATTTAAATTACAGACCAATTTTATTAATGATTATGACAATGTTTTTGTGTTTCAATGAAAACTATGTATCATTTGTAGGATACCTTTCAGGTTGTCAGATTCTAGTCTGGTTCATTATTTTTGAGCTATTTTGATATCTCTCTCTCTCTTTTTTTTTTTTTTTTTTTTGATATAGAGTCTTAAGCTGTCACCCTGGGTAGAGTGCTGTGTTACCACAGCGCACAGCAACTTCAAACTTTTGGGCTTAAGAGATCCTCTTGCCTCAACCTCCCAAGTAGCTGGGACTACAGGTACCCCCCACAATGCCTGGCTATTTTTTTGTTGCAGTTGTCTTTTTTTTTTTTTTAAGCTGGCCCAGGCGGGGTTTGAACTTGCCAGCCTTGGTGTATGTGGCCGGCACCCTACCTACTGAACTACAGGCACCACTCTATTTTGATCTCTTTTTAGATTTAGGTAACTGATAAACATATCAATGCTGCCTTGTTCAGTAATGGTAATGATTTTAACTTCCTCCCTCATATGGAAAAAACAGTTTTGTATCCATTTGTAATTCCTCTCATTATTCTGTTACTCCATGAAGTTGTGTTTCTGTTTTAACTTTTTATTAAAAGTTTGTATAGATTTATTTTTAATTTATCTGTAAATATTATGGGTACATAGTAGTTGTATATTTGGGGGTGTGTGTGATGTTTTGATACAGGCATACAATGTGAATAATGAAGTCAGTATAATTGGGGTATCCATCACCTCAAGCATTTATCATTTCTTTGTGTTAAGAACATTCTAATTCTGGCTCGGTGCCTGTGGCTCAATGGGCTAAGGCGCCAGCCACGTACACCTGAGCTGGTGGGTTCAAATCCAGCCCAGGTCCACCAAACAACAATGATGGCTGGAACAAAAAAAAAAATGGCTGGACGTTGTGGCGGGCATCTGTAGTCCCAGCTACTTGGGAGGTGGAGGCAAGAGACTCGCTTGAGCCTAGGAATTGGAGGTTGCTGTGAGCTGTGATGCCACAGCACTCTATCCAGGGTGACAGCTTGAGGCTCTGTCTCAAAAAAAAGAACATTCTAATTCTACTCTTTTAGTTACTTTAAAGTATACATAACATATATATAACATAACATATATACTGATCTCCATAGATGTATTACTTGACATTCCCACCAACAGTGTACTGTGCATAAGTTTACTTTTCACTGCATCTATGCCATTGTTTTTTGACTTTTAAAAATGGTCTTCTAATTAGAGTAAAATGGTATTTCACTGTGGTTTCAATTTGCATTTCCCTGATGATTAGGGATGTTCAACATTTTTTCGTTTGTTGGTCATTTGCATATCATCTTCTGAAAAATTTTTCTTCATGTTATTTGCCTGCTTTTTATATTTTTTATTTTTTTTGAAAAAATGTTTTTATTTTTTATTTTTTAAATTATTTTTTATTAAATCATAACTTTGTACATTGATGCATTTGTGGGGCTCAGGGTACTGCTTTGATATACAATGTGAAATGCTTACATTGAACTAAGTAACACATCCATCACAATTATACTCATTTCTTAATAGTTTTGAAATGTACCGTTGCATCATGCACACTAGGTGAGGTCCCCCCAAATACCTTCCCTCCTCCCATATTCTCCCACCCCTCCCCTCTCTCCTCTCTTCCCTTCTAGTTTTTGGACTATAGTTATGTTTTGCCATTCATATGAATGTTTAGTTGGTTATATATTGATTTCATAGTAGTATTAAGTACATTGGATACTTTTTTTTCCATTCTTGAGATACTTTACTAAGAAGAATATGTTCTAGCTCCATCCAGGTAAACATAAAAGATGTGAAGTCTCCATATTTTTTATGGCTGCACAGTATTCCATGGTGTACATGTACCACAATTTGTTAATCCATTCATGGGTCAATGGGCACTTGAGCTGTTTCCATGTCTTGGCTATTATGAATTGGGCTGCAATAAACATTCTGGTGCAAATGTCTTTGTTGTAAAATGATTTTTGATCATCTGGGTATATAGCTAGTAGAGGAATTGCAGGATTGAACCGTAGGTCTACTTTTAGTTCCTTGAGTGTTCTCCAAACTTCTTTCCAAAGAGGTCATATTAGCCTTCATTCCCACCACATTTGCCTGCTTTTTAATGAGATTTTTTTCTTGCCAAGTTGTTTGAGTTCCTTGTAGATTCTAGATGTTAGTCTTTTGTCAGCTACATAGAGTGCAAATATTTTCCCCCATTTTGCAAGTTGTCTATTTACTCTGTTGATTATTTTGCTGTGAAGGTTTTTGGTTTAATTAAATCTCCTTTGTTTCTTTTTGTTTTCATTGCATTTGCCTTTGGGGTCTTAGTCATATATTCTTTGCCTTGGCTAATGTCTAGAAAAGATTTTTCCTAGGCTATTTTCCTAGGATTTGTATTGTTTTAGATCTTACATTTAAGTCTTTAATCCATTTTCAGTTAATTTTTGAGGGATAATGACCCAGTTTCTTTCTTTCTTTTTTAATGATACAGTTTCATTCTTCCACATATGGCTATCCACTATTTTGTATACTGTTTTTTATATAGTGTGTTCTTTCCTCAGTATATGTTTTTGTCTGTTTTGTTGCTTTTCAGTTGGTTGTAGGTACATGGTTCTATTTTTGGGTTCCTTACTCTATTGCACTGATTTGTGTGTCTATTTTATGACAGTATTATAACGTTTTGGCTACCATTGCCTTGTAATATAATTTGAAGACAGGTAATATGATGTCTCCAGGAGCATTTTCGTTTTTGTTTCTGGTTAGGATTGCTTTGCTATTCATGCTCTTTTTCGGTTCCATATTGAGTTTTAGAACTGTTTTCTATAATTCTGTGAAAAATGAGCTAGGTATTTTGCTAGGAATTATGATAAATATGAAGATTTCTTTGGGCAGTATAACCGTTTCAGTAATATTGATTATTCCAATTCATGAGCACATGATATTTTTCTACTGTTTATGTGTGTTATAATTTCATCAGCAATTAGTATACTCCTTATAGAGAATGTTCACCTGTTTCATTAAATTTATTCCTAGGAATTTTGTATTATTTTTATTTGCAGCTACTGTAAATTTTATATTATTTTTATTTGCAGCTACTGTAAAGCTCTTGATTTGGTGCTCAGCTTGGTCTTTTTTAGCATATATAAATATTACTGATTTTTTTATGCTGATTTTATAACCTGAGAGTTTGTTGAATTCACATATCAAATCTAGGAGTCTTTTGGAGGAGTCCTTATGGTTCTCTACTTGTCAAATCCTGTCATAGGCAAACAGAGATAATTTGACTTCATCTTTTGTAGTTTGAATGCCCTTTATTTTTTTGTCTTGTCTGATTGCTCTGGCTGGGACTTCCAGTACTATGTTGAATAGAAGTGATGAAAGTAGGTATCCTTGTCTTGTTTCAGTTTTTAGGAGAATAATTTCAATTGTCCTTATACAGTATGATGTTGGCTGTGGGTTTGTCACATATGGCATTTATTATTTTGAGGTATGTTCCTTCTATGCTGAGTTTTTTGAGGGTTTTTATCATAAAGGAAGGCTGAAGTATTATTATTATTATTTTTGAGACAGAGTCTCACTTTGTTGCCCTTGGTAGAGTGCTGTGGCATCACAGTTCACAGCAACTTCAAATTCTTGGGTTCAAGTGATTCTCTTGCCTCAGCCTCCCAAGTAGCTGGGACTACAGGTGCCAGCCACAGTACTTGGCTACTTTTTTTTTTTTTTTTTGTAGAGACAGAGTCTCACTCTACCACCCTCGGTAGAGAGCCATAGAGTCACAGCTCACAGCAACCTCCAGCTCTTGGGCTTAGGCGATTCTCTTGTGTCAGCCTCCTGAGTAGCTGGGACTATAGGCGCCTGCCACAACACCCGGCTAGCACTTGGCTATTTTTAGAGACAAGGTCTCACTCTAGCTCAGGCTGGTCTCCAAATCATAACCTTAGGCAATCCACCCATCTCAGCCTCACAGAGTAAGAAGGCTATATTTTGTCAAGTGTTTTTCTACAGGTATTAAGATGGTCATATGGCTTTTGTTTTTAATTATGTTTATGTTGTGAATCACATTTATTGACTTGCATATGTTGAAGCTACACTCTTGGGATAAAACTCACTTGTTTATGGTGAATTATCCTTTTGATGTGCTATTGGACTTAGTTTTCTAGTATTTTATTAAAGATTTGTATGTCTCTGTTTACATGTGATATTGGTCTGTAGTTTTCTTTTTAGATTACATCCTTTTCTGGGTTTGGCTTCAGGGTGATCCTTGCTCTGTAAACTGAGTTAAGAAGGATTCCCTCCCTCTCAATATTTTGAAACAGGTTCAGTAGGACTGGAACCAGTTCTTGGTATGTCTGCTAGAATTTGACTATGAACCCATTTGGTCTGGACATTTTTCGGTTGGGAGTTTTTTGTGGTGTTGTTGTTAAATTACTGATTGAATATTGCTACTCATTATTGGTCTATTTGGGAGTTATATTTCTTCCTGATTCAACCTCAGGAAGCTGTAGTTTTCAGCTTATCCATTTCCTCTAGGTTTTAACTTCTTTCTTTCTTTCTTTTTTTTTAAGCAGTTATGGCCCGGGCCAGGCTCGAACCCACCACCCCCAGTATATGGGGCCAGCGCCCTACTCCTTGAGCCACAGGCACCATCCTCCTCTAGGTTTTTTAGTTTGTGAGCAAATGGTTATTCATACTATTCTCTAATGATTTTTTGTATTACCATGATATTAGTTGTATTGTCTCTGTTTTTGTTGTGATTGTGTTTATTTGGATCATCATTATTCTTTTCCTGATTAGTCTAGCTATCAGTTTATCAATTCTGCTTATTTTTTTTAAGACCAAACTTTCCATTTTAATGAACCCTGGTTAGCATTTTTGTTCTCCATTTTATTTATTTATGTTCTGATTTTATTTCTTTTCTTCTATTAATTTTGAAACAGATAATATAAAAAGATATAAATGAAAACAACAGAAAGTCAAAATGTGAGGGAGGAGAGATAGAGTTAAAGTATAGTTACTCTTAGCTTTCTCTTTGGTTCTTCTTTTTCTTTTTTCTTTCTTTTTTTTTTTTTTTTTGTAAGCAGAGTTAAGTTGTCATCAGGTTAAAATAATCATTAAGAAATGTTTTTTTCCCAAGCCTCATGGTAATCTCAAATTGAAAAACCTATAGAAGATACATACAAAATGAAAAACAAGAATTAAAACACACTACCAGAGAAAATCACTTTTATACAAAGGAAAATAGGAAGGAAGGAAAAAAGAGAGAACCACAAGAAAAGAAGCAGAAATCAAACAATAACATCATAGTAGTAAGTCATTACCTATCAATAATAACTTTGAAGGAAAATAGAATAAACTCTCCAATCAAAATGCATAGGATGGCTGAATGGATAAAAATACTAAAACAAAATCCAACTATATGCTGTCTATAAGAAACTTACCTCATCTATAAAGACACACATAGACTGAAAATAAAGGGATAAAAAAAGTATTCCATGAAAATGGAAACCAAAAAGGACAGCAGGGAATAGCTATATTTCTATCAGATAAAATAGGTTTCAAGACAAAAACTTAAAAAAAGACAAAGAAGGTCATTGTGAATCAATAAAGGGTTCAATTACGCAAGAAGAGCAAGAAGAAAACATAGCAGCAGCAAAAGGAGAACATCTTAGATGTAGGGAATGAAAGAAATGAGAAAGATGGCAAGAGTAGAGAAGTGAGAGCAGAACACACACTGGCTCAAGCAACAGAGGTAAGAAGAGGAGGCATCCAGGGAAAGAAAGCTGGAATTAGGACTGACCAGAGCCTAAAAAACAGTGGAAGAGAAACTAAAGTTCTGGTCAAGGCAGGGTTCATTTAATTTATTTTCAGAAGTTGAAGCCTCAGAGACCTGAGTCAAAGTTGTTTTGATTATTATTTTGGTAGATTTGTCCATTAGACTTCCCACTAAAGATATAATTGGTTTACCCACTGCAATTATAGTGATAGAATATTCTGTATTTGTCTTACTCTTTCTTTCTAAATCTCAGGTTGTTATGGGGGGGACATACAATTTGGTTACATAGTTTGCTTTTGTGTGGATAAAGTCAAAGTTGTAGATGTATTCTTGTCCCACAATATACTTGTTGTACAGTGTACCCGTTGGGCGGGAATTTATCCATCCCTTTCTCCCCTTCCTTCCTATTTAAATTTCATTGAGTTTTGGTTCCATATGAACTCAGGTGTGTTTTTTTTGTAGAGACAGAGTCTCGTTTTGTCACCCTCGGTAGAGTGCCGTGGCGTCACACAGCTCACAGCAACCTCCAACTCCTGGGCTTAGGCGATTCTCTTGCCTCACCCTTCCGAGTAGCTGGGACTACAGGTGCCACCACAACGCCGATGCAGTTTGGCTAGGGCCAGGTTTGAACCTGCTACCCTCGGTATATGGGGCCGGCACCCTACTCGCTGAGTCATAGGTGCAGCCCCTGAACTCAGGTGTTGAGCGACTAGTTCCAATTTAGTATTGAGTACACATGGTGTTTATTTTTCCATTCTTGGAATAATTTACTTAGGAGAATGGTCTCCCATTCCATCCAGGTTGTTACAAGAGATACTAGGTAATTGCTTTTATAGCTGAGTAGTATTCCATGGTATACATGTGCCACATTTTGTTATACATTTATCTAATGATGGGCACTTGGGTTGTTTCCACATCCTGTGATTGAGAATTGTGTGGCTATGTACATTCAAGTGCAAGTTTCTTTTTTATAAAATGCCTTTTTTTCCTTTGGATAAATCCCTAGTAGAGAGATTACAGTTGATCAATTCTGCTGTTTTTTTAAGAACCAACTTTTCATTTTGATGAACGTTTTTAGCATTTTTATTCTCCATTTTATTTGTGTTCTGATTTTCTTTCTTTTCTTCTATTAATTTTTTTAAAAGATAATAGAAAAAGATATAAATGAAAACAACAGAAAGTCAAAATGTGGGGGAGGGGAGATATAGTTAATTCTAGGTCCATTTTTAGTTCTTTGCGGCATAGCCATACTACTTTCCATAGAGGCTGTACTAGTTTGCTGTCCCAACAACAGTGTATAACTGTTTCTTTTTGTCTGCATCCATGACAGCAGCTGTTGTTTTGAGGTTTTATGATGTGAACCATTCTCACTAGGGTTAGGTGGCATCTCAGTGTGGTTTTGATTTGCATTTCTCTGAGGATTAGAGACTAGGAGAATTTTTTTATGTGTATGTTGGTCATTAGTCTATCTTCATAAGAAAAGTTTCTGTTCATGTCTCTTGCCCAATTTTTAATGATGTTTTTGGTATTTGTCATGATGATTTGCTTTGCTTGAGTCACTTGTAGATCTTTGTTGTCGGCCTTTTGTCAGATGCAGGCAAATATCTTCTCCCATTCTGTTATCTATTTGCTTTGTTAATTGTGTCTGTGGCTATGCAAAATCTTTTTAACTTGATTAGGTACTATTTATTTATTTTTGTTGTTGCTTCAATTCCCAATGGGGTCTTTTTCATAAATTTCTTCTGTAGGCTAATGTCTGTAAGAATTTCCCCACATGCTTTCTTCTAGGATTTTTATAGTTTCATGTGTTAGGTTTAAATCTTTTATCCAGTGGACATTTTGGTCTTTGTCCATGGGTCAGTGTGGCCCTTGATTCCACAAGGTGTGAAAGTAGGAGGCATATCTTAAAAGTAGTTGGCGACAAGTGGAATTGCCTAGTAGGGCCACTTCCTTGGGCATCCTTGGAAACTGCACCTTCATCATCCTTTAGGAAGCCAGGAGGCCCCAGAGCTCAGGCTTGAGTTCTAGGATGGTACTTTGGCCCCTGCATTAACATTGTCGTGCTATGTCATTTCTCCAGTATCAGGTTGTAAAGTGACCAAACCAAATGTGATCCTCCATTGAAGCAAGACGACTAACAATATAATGGAGAAGGAAGGAGAAAGAAAATCTGTCCAGAAGAAGCCAGAGAAGATGATGAATAGAAAGGTGACAAGATTTGGGAGGTAAGTTGCATCCATTTTAAAGTACAGACTGAAGAAAAAACAGTGAATATAAGCAAATTAGAAAAGTACTTCTGATCTCAGACTTTATATCTTTTAAGGCAACACCTTTTTGAAGTTTGGAGTTCAAAAGACATTCAGAATTATTTATGAGAAAAGTTGTGTAGGAAAGAATTATCAATTTAACTAGCTTGGAAGCCCTCTGGTTTATTCTTTATGGTGTTAATTCTCTTTAAGTTAAATCAGTGTGGAAATGCCTTCAGTTTAAAAAGTTTGTACCCCTCTTTTATTAGAGCATTCACACTGGAGAGAAACTCTATGAGTTTATTGGGTGTGGGGAAACTTACATTCACATGTCACATCTCATTGAATGTAGAAGTCATGCTGAAGAGAAATACTGTCTTTCTAAGAAATATTGAAAAGCTTTTAGCTAGATGACAAATCTCACTGAACAGCAAAAAATTCATGCTGGAGAGAAACCAGTGAATGCAGCAATACATTTTTAAATATTAGAAAATTTATACTGGAGAGAAAGCTTTGAATGTACTGAATAAGATAATAGTTTCTCTCAAATTCTTATCCTTTACTTTGCATTTGAAGGCCATACACAGAGAAGCCTTATAAATGTAAGAAATGTGGAAATATCTTTAGCCAGAAGTAAATTCTGATTCATAAACAAATTCATACTGGAGAGAAACCTTGCGAATGTGGGCAAACTTCCATTCAGATGTCACAACTCAGTCAATAGAGAATTTATAGTGGGGAAAACCCCTTTGCTTGCAAGGTATGTGGGAAAGTCTTCAGCCACAAATCAAATCACACTGAGCATGAGCATTTTCATACTAGAGAGAAACCCTTTGAATACAATGAATGTGGAAAAGCCTTTAGCCAAAAGCAGTATGTCATTAATCTCAGAACACGGAGAGAGAAGGAAGCTTTTTGAATGCAATGAATGTGGAAAATTCTTTAGCCAGAAGGAAAACCTCCTTATCCATCAGAAAATGCACACCACAGAGAATCCCGTTGAGTGTAAAGATTGTGGGAAAGCTTTCAGTCAGAAGTCAAATCTCATCCGACACCAGAGAACTCACATGGGAGAGAAGCCCTTCATGTGTAAGGAGTATGGAAAAACCTTCAGTGGCAAATCAAAACTTATTGAGTATGAGACAATCCATATTGGGGAGAAACCCTTTAAATGTAGTGAATGTGGAACAGCTTTTGGCCAGAAGAAGTACCTCACAAAACATCAAAACATTCACATTGGAGAGAAACCCTATGAATGGAATAAATGCAGAAAGCCTTCTCTCAAAGAATATCACTTATTGTACACGTGAGAATTCACTCGGGAGATAAACCTTACGAACGCAATGTGTGTGGAAAAGCCTTCTCTCAGAGTTCACGTGAGAAGCCATACAGATGAGAAACCTTATGGTTGCAATGAATATGGGAAAGCTTTCTCTCAATTCTCAACCCTTGCTCTGTATTTGAGAATATACACAGGTGAGAAGCCTTATCAATGTAGTGAATATGCAAAAGCTTTTAGCCAGAAGTCACACCACATTTGACACCAGAAAATCCATACTCATTAAAAGCCCTGTGAATACCTTGAAAATGGCAAAATTTTCATCAGGAATTTACAACTCATAGTGAATCAGAAAGTATCACTCTGAAGTGAAAGAATCATGAATGAGGTAAACAAACAAATATTAAAAACTTATGGGACATGAGAGAATTCATACCAAAGAGAAAGACATTTATATGATAAAAAGCCTACAAAAAAACGATAGCAAAGGTAATACTGAAACTTTAGACACATTTCCACTAAAATGGAAACAAAACGCAACCATTAGCCATTGCTATCATCTTAAATCTGGAGATTTTCACCAGTGTAATAAGAAAAATAAGTTATAAGTATTGAAAAGAAAGACAGAGGATATAATGAACTACAAGTAAAATAAGACTCTTGTATTAATTCAGCAGAGCAGAAGAGATTCCAGAAAGATCTATGCATTTATTAGAATTTGAGATATGATAGAAACAGTATCAGGTGAGGACATAATGGACTATTTTAAAAAATGATTTGGGGTGATTTGTTCTCCAAGGGGGAAAAAATTGACCATGAACTATCTACAAAAGTAAAAATCCACAGAGATTAAAAACAGAAATATGAGAAGGCTATATTCTAAATGGTTGTTACCTTGGGAAGTAGGGGCACGTTCCTGTAACAGCTTCAAAACTGCTTAGCAATTCTGCTCATGAGTATGTACGCTTAGGAAATATGTACCAGGATATTAATCACAGCTTGATATGTAGTAGACAGAAATGGAACAAAAGGGAAAATTCTTGACAGAATACTATATATCTGTCAAATGCAACAAATGATATTAACATTTATTAACAGATCTGAAAAATGTTGAAGGGGAAATCAAGTTGCAGAATGAAATATACTACAATGATTATTTGTAAATTCTAATTAAAACTTCCTTACAAAATTTAGTACTATATACTGGTAATGGATACATATATGTATGTAAATGTTTTGAAATGATTTGAAAGGATACAGATGATTATGGTCACCACTGTGAAGAGTCAAAAAGGGAAGGGAATGAGTGTGGAAGGGGGGTGGGTATTGGTTAAAGGGGTCTTCAGCTTTTTACATAAATATTCATTACTCTTTAAAAAGACTGCAAATAAATACAAAGATAATAGTCAAAAAAATAAATCTTTTATCCATGATGAGTTAATTTTTGTGAGTGATGAGATATATGGGTCCTGTTTCAGTCTCTCACATGTGGCTATCCAGTTCTTCCAGCACCATTTACTGAATGGGGATTCTTTTACCCAATGTAAGTTTCTATTTGCTTTATCAAAGATCATATGGTTCTAAGAGCATGGTTTCATCTCTAAGTTCTCTGTTCTGTCCCAAAGGTCTGTGTCTCTATTTTTATGCCAATATGAGGCTGTTTTTATCGCTAGAGCCTTGTACTAGCCTGAAGTCTGGTATGATGCCTCCAGATTTGTTCTTATTTATTCAGATTGCATTGGCTGTTCAGAGTCTCCTCTGGTTCCCTATGAAGCATAAAATTATTTTTCAAGATCTGCAAAATATCATTTTGTTATTTTCATGGGAATTGCATTGAATCTGTAAAATATTTTGGGTATTAAAGACATTTTAACAATATTTGTTCTGCCAATCCATGAGCATGTTTTTCTATCTGTTAATATCCTCTGCAATTTCTCTTGTCAGTGTCTTGTAGTTTTCTCTATGGAGACCCTTCACCATCTTTGTTAAATATATTCCAAGGTATTTCATTTTCATTAATGCTACTGTAAGAATATTGTATCTTTGATTTGATTCTCAGATTGAGTGTTGTGTATGTGAAAGCTACTGATTTGTGTACATTCGTTTTATGTCCTAAGAGGTTTCTGTTTTCATTTATCAATTCCAAGAGTCTCTTGAATGAGCATTGGGGTTTTCTAGGTATAGGATCATGCCATTAGCAAAGAGCAATGATTTGACCTCTTCTGTCCTTATGTGGATCCCCTTGATTCTTTCTCATGTCTGATTGTTCTGGGGCGACATCTAGCACTTTGTTGATAAGTAGAGATGATAGTAGACATCCCTGTCTGTTCCCGTTCTAAGTGAGAATGCTTTCAATTTTTCTCCATTCAATATGATGTTGACTGTAGGTTTGTCTTAAAGAGCTTCTACTAAATTAAGGAATGTCTCATCTATGCAAATTTTCTTAAGTGTTCTTATCAAAAGGGGTGCTGAATTTTGTCAAATGTTTTTTTCTGTACCCCTTGAGAAAATCATATTGTATTTATTTTACTTCTGTTTATGAGATATGGTGAAGTAGGTTTATAGATTTGCATATGTTTAACCAGCCTTGCATCCCTGAGATGAAGCCTACCTGGCTGTATTGAGCTATTTTTTTGATGTGCAGCTGAATTCTGTTTGCTAAGTTTCTATTGAGGGTCTTAAGATATTAGTCTGTAGTTTTCTTTCTTTTTTTTGTTTTTTTTGTTTTGTCTTTTCCTGGATTTGGTATCAGGGTAACATTTGCTTCAAGCAAGAATTTGGGGAGAGTTTGTTCCTTTTCAATGTTACTGAATAGATTCTGCAATATACGTAAAAACTCTTCTTTGAAGGTTTGGTAGAATTCTGGTGTGAAGCCCTTTGGTCTGGGACTTTTTTGTTAGAAAATTTTTTATTGTTGCTTCAATTTCAATACTTGATTTTGGTCAGTTCAGAAGTTCTATTTCCTCCTGATTGAGTCTAGGGAGGTAGTGTGACTCCAGGAATTTGCCCATTCCTTTCATGTTTTAAAATTTCTGGGCATAGAGGTTTTTTTTTTTTTTTGAAGTGTTCAGCAATGGTATTTGTATTTCCATAGTATCTGCTGTTATTTCTCCTTTTTTATTTTTGATAAACTTATTAGAGACTTTTCTTTTTGGTTTCTAGTTAATCTAGTGAGATGTCTTTTGATTTTGTTTATCTTTTGAAAGAAGCAACTTTTGCTTCATTAATCTTCTTGTATGGTTCTTTTGTTCTCAATTTTATTTAGTTGTAATCTGATCTTGGTTGTTTCTTTTCTTCTGCTGAGTTTGGCTTTAGTTTGCTCTTCCTTTTCCATTTCCTTGAGATGATTCATTAGAATGTTGATTTGTGATCTTTCTGACTTCCAGATGTGGTCAGGAAGCCAATGAATTTCCGTCTCAGGACTGCCTTTCCAGTATCCCATAGGTTTATGGTCCCATTGTCATTTTCTTCAAAGAATCTGTTGATTTCTATCTTTATCTCCTCCTTGACTCAACTATTATTGAGCAATAAGCTGTTTAGTTTCCATGACTTTGTGTGGGTATGAGAATATCTGTGGGAATTGATTTGTAATTTTATTTCATTGTGGTCTGAAAAGATGCATGGTATAATACGCACTTTTTTTTTTTTTAATTAAATCATAGCTGTGTAAATTAATGTAATCATAGGTACAATGTGCTGGTTTTATATACAATTTGAAATATTTTCATCAAACTGGTTAATATTGCCTTCATGGCATTTTCTTAGTTATTGTGTTAAGATACTTATATCCTACACTTAATAAATTTTCACATGTTCACATGCATGGTGTAAGATGCACCATAGGTGGGGTCCCACCAATTACCTCCGCTCATCCTCCCCCTTCCCCTCCCTTTCCCCTTTCCCGTTCTTCTTGGGCTATAATTGGGTTATAGCTTTCATTAGAATTGGTTTTATAGTAGGGCTGAGTACATTGGATACTTTTTCTTCTATTCTTGAGATAACTTTGCTAAGAAGAATATGATTCAGCTCTATCCATGTAAACATGGACAAGGTTAAGTCTCCATCTTTCTTTAAGGCATAATATTCCGTGATGTACATATACTACAATTTAGTAATCCATTCATGGGTTGATGAGCACTTGGGCTTCTTCCATGACTTAGCAATTATGAATTGGGCTGCAATAAACATTCTGGTACAAATATCTTTGTTATAATGTGATTTTTGGTCTTCTGAATACATACCTAGTAGAGGAATTGTAGGATTGAATGGTGGGTCTATTTTTAAATCCCTAAGAGATCTCCAAACATGTTTCCAAAAGGAATGTATTAGTTTGCATTCCCACCAGCAATGTAGAAGTGTTCCCTTTTCTCCACATCCATGCCAACATCTCTGGTTTTGGGATTTTGTGATGTGGGCTAATCTTACTGGAGTTAGATGATATCAAAGTGGCTTTGATTTGTATTTCTCTGATGATTAAGGATGATGAGCATTTTTTCATATGTCTGTAGGTTGTGCGCCTGTCATCTTCAGAGAAGTTTCTCTTCAAGTCCCTTGCCCACCCTGAGATGGGATCACTTGTTCTTTCTTGCTAATACGTTTGAGTTATCTATGGATTCTGGTTATTAAACCTTTGTAGGTAACATAACCTGCAAATATTTTCTCACATTCTGAGGGCTGTCTGCTCTCTTTACTTACTGTGTTCTTGGCTGTGCAGAAGCTTTTTAGTTTGATCAGGTCCCAGTAATGTATTTTTGGTGTTGTTTCAATTGCTTGTGGGAGGGGAGTCCTCTTTATAAAATATTTGCCCAGGCCAATTTCTTCAAGTGTTTTCCCTGCACTTTCTTCTAGTATTTTTTTTTTTTTTTTTGTAGAGACAGAATCTCACTTTCTCACCCTTGGTAGAGTGCTGTGCATCACACAGCTCACAGCAACCTCCAACTCCTGGGCTTAGGCGATTCCCTTGCCTCAGCCTTCCAAGTAGCTGGGACTACA
>CAUYRH010067230.1:0-11995 GCA_963574655.1 Perodicticus potto | reverse complement strand
GCAAGCAACTCTCTTAGGGTAGTGGACAGACACACGTCCTCTTTGGGATGAGATCTGTACCTGAATTCTGTTTCCTTGGAGTTGAAGCTTGCCTTGGTAGGGAAGACATGCAGTTATCTATCTCTTCTCCCATCTTGGCTCCCCTCCTTCAACTTTGTTGGGTTCTCTCTGGCCATTACCTCTCCCTCTGGACTGGAACTTCTGTTGAAAGCTGGCTCCAGTTGACTGTCATCCCCCGTTCCCCCTTGTTCTTGTTGAATGTGAAAATTGTAGTTAGGGAAAGTAGCCAACCCAAGGATTTAGCAAAACACAAAACACGTTGAAACCAAATGAGCAAATAAACGGACAAAAAGGCTACCAGACCCACAAGCACACAGATGCATGGACAATCAGAAACAACTGGACATACAGACAAAAAACAACTACAACAGAAATGATGATAGCCAAACAAACGAACAGAAAAAAAAAACTCTAAAAATCTGATGTAAGCACTCTCAGCAACCATAAGAAGGGACAAAGAGGAAGAGAAGAAAAAAAAATTGTTTATTATTAATAAAAAAAGAAAAAAATAAAAAAATAAGAGAAAATTAACAAGAACTCATACACAAAAGGATGAAAAAAGATAAGAAAAAGAAAAAAGATACCTACCACCAAAATATTGTTATTTTGTATATATAAAAATAATGCAACTATACGAATGACGGAGGGGTCAACTTTAGTAGGAATATATTTATATTGCAATATACGTTTTGGACACCAGGTGGCGCTGTAAGCAGTTCCCAGGCTTATACCTGATCCATGTTTTACTTTCTGCCATGGTTACTGCCATATCTGGCCTGTAGAAGGAGGTGCCTGTCATAGTCATTTCTGAAATTCAAAATATGTCTGTTTTCCAACTGGCTGCCCAACCTCGGTTGATCTGTTCCAGATGGCACCCATATCTGACCTCCAGATTGGGCGCAGGAGTCCACACTTCACCACCTTCTCCACTCAGCACTTAGTTTCCCCGTGAACTGGGAATTGCAATCCTCCATGGGGGAAGGGATGGTTGCTGCTGGCACCCATCGTTTGAGGAGCAGAGCCAAGAATTTTCTGTCAGTGTCCAGAGCTCAAGATTACACTTTTGAGTCCAGCAATCTGCCAGTTCACTGCACACCCCTCACTGCCAGTCTATGCCAATATTCCCAGCCAGGAATGATCAAGTTTATTCATTCACACCTGCTGTTCTGGAAAAAGGTGCCCATGGTGGATTGCCATTTTTGATATTTCAAAATGTGTCTGTTCCTGGGTGGGATTTTTTTTTGCTTAATTTTCTATTGGGCTACCTAGCCCCCTGTCACTTCGAATGGCACCCACCTCTGGTCGTGAAATTCCGCTCAGGAGTCCACACTTCGCAGATCTTTCCACAAAACACCTAGTTTTCCCACGAACTGGGAACTGCAGTCCACAATGCCTATTGATTTTATCCCAACAGCTGGATGCAGTTAGAGTTTCCTTCCTTGCTTAAGCCCTTCCAAGGGAGATCCAGTCCAGGAACAAAGAACTTCAGGATAGTCCTTTCCTGTCTCTAGTCCTATGCTGGAGGACTGAATGGCCTCTGCCTGTACCCAGGTACTTGCTGGTTGTGCTGGTTTCCCTCAGCTCCTGTTGGATTCTGAAGTCCCCTACTGCTTCATTGTGCCCCTGAGTGATGTTTTTGGGTAGGATCCTCAAGCCAGAAGTGGCTGGAGTACTCTGTCCTTTGTCTTACACTGAGTGGTTGATAAGGAAATGTCTCTAGCCCACCATCTTGCTCCTTCTTCCCTAGATTCATTCTTAATTATTTTGCATGTGGACATCAGTTGTCTCAAACCACTTATTGAAAAGTGTATCTTTTCTCCATGGTATTGTTCAAGTTTTAAAATATATTTAGACCTATTCAGATCATCTATTTCCTCTTGCATGAGTTTTGGCAGATTGTATTTTTTTCAGAAATTCATTTATCTCATCTAGGTTATCAAATTTGTAAGAATATAGTTGTTTCTAATATTTATTGTTCTTTTAATACTCATGTGATCCACATTGATGTTATATATTGATTTTTACTATAACTATTATTTTAATATATAACTTTATGCATGTAATCTTATATTAAAGACAATTTTACAGTGAAAGAAGACAGAGAATTAGTTGATAGAGACTAGAATTTGGGGGAAGAAACACCATAAAACTCTGGACTGATGGAAATATCATAATTGTGTTTGAACTGCTGTGTACATTTTTCAAAATTCATCAAATATCCTTTCCTAGTGGTCAGTCAGGGCAGCTGAAGCAGAGGTGCTCCAAGAGCAAGTTATAGCAGTGGGGCAGCAGAGCAGCTGCAAGTGGGACCACAAAGCAGCTCCATGGAGCCCACCCCATAGCTCACCAGTCACCAAAGTGTGGAAATAACTTAAATGCCCACCAACCCAGGGTTGGAATAACAAGCTGTGGCATATGCATATCATAAATACTATACAGCCTTTAAAAAAGATGGAGACTTTACATCTTTTGTATTAACTGGAATAGAGTTGGAACACATTCTTCTTAGTAAAGCATCACAAGAATGGAGAATCAAGAATCCCATGTACTCGATTCTGATATGAAGACAGTAGATGATCTCATAAAAAATGGAGTAAGGAAAATGAGGGATTGTGGAGATGGGGGGATGGGAGGTCACAGTGTATTGCAGATCTCTTGGGGTAGGAAACAATTGCAAAAGGGACTTTACCTAACAAATGCAATCAGTGTAACCTAATTATTTATAACCTCAATGAATTCCAATTAAAAAAATCTCATCAAATTATATAACAATTAAATTCAATTTATTCTTCATATACCTCCATAAAACTCATGAAAATAACAATGCTTTTTATTTTTGAAAATTTCTTTCTTTTTTCAATGATATTGCTACTATCAATAGTCTTTAGTTAATTTATAATTCATGCAGATACAAAATAATTTGCGGTGGCACCCATGGCTCAAAGGAGTAGGGCATTGACCCCATATACCAGAGGTGGTGGGTTTAAACCCAGCCCCATCCCAAAACTGTGAAAATAATAAAGATAATAATAATTTTCAATAACAACATTGTATACATCTTTATTAGCTATCGTCTCTTAGTTCTGTCATTATGATAATGGGAAACAATCTTTTGGGATGGCCCCTGGGTTAGAGGTGCCTGGGGATACTGGTTAAATGGGCTTCTCATATTACCATATCAGCATCACTGGGAGTACTGCCGAATGCCAGTTTTCTTCTAAGGAAATAGGGTCATATCGACCATTTCCAAGATCAAGATGATTTATGTTTAAAGTATTTGAATTCCTAAATTAACAACACTGAAGACTGAGGATAAGAAAAGGAACAGTTCTTCCTAGATACCATAGAATGAGTAAAGTTTAATGTGTAAAAACTCAATGAGCAAAACTATGCTCTCATGATGGAAGCAGACAAAAGTCATGTCTAAATACAACAGTGGCTAATTCAGTGGTAGATAACCCATCTATACTTGGCAGACAGGTAAAGAATACAAATCTAAGTTTCTTTGTGTGATTTTGTTTTCGTTGTTTGTTGGGATTGGAGCCTGACTGAAGAATAAGAACCATATGAGGGACCAGGAAAAGATAAGGAGGTGAGAAACCAATTTTAGAAACCACTGAAAACAAAGCAGAATAGAGTTGAAGATTCTTGAATAAACTACCATGGCTTAGAATTCATTTGCAGGAGAAGTTCTACAAAATAGAAACTTTGGTATACTACTGAATCTCAAGTGCCTAGAACAATGCCTGCACACACGGAAGGTACTCATTCTTTTGTTGTTGTTTTTATTTTTTCTTTCAGTGGATTTAGAAGGCACGATTGTTTCTTGTCACATGATCTAATTGTATAAAGTTAAAGTCAGGGCTTTTTAGGATACTCATCTCCAGAATAGTGTATAATGTACCCAATAGGTAGATTTTTATCCCTCATCCCCTCTCTATCCTCCTTCATATTTTTCAATGTCCATCACACCAATTTATTACCATATCTATTTCTCCTTTAACTTCTACTAATAAGTGAGAATATGTGAAATTTGTTTTTCAGTTCCTTCACTCTATCCAGGTAAATGCAAAAAATATAAACTTTCCATCTTTTTATGGCTGAATAATATTCCGTGGTATATGTATATGTGTGCATATATCATATTTTATTAATTCATCCACAGGTTGGTGGGAACTTTCATTGTTTCCACATTTTTTGTGAGTATAAATTGAGCTGCTATAAACATTTAAGTGCAAATTTTCTTGTGTTTAAATAATATTTTTTTTATTAAGTAGTACCTATTAATAGGATTATGGGATCAAATGGAGGTCTACTTTTAGCTTTTTGAGACTTCTCCATACATCTTTCCTAAAATGCTGTACTAAGGTGCAATCTCACCAAATGTATATAAGTGTTCACTTATCTCAGCATTCACACAGCAATAGGAGCTTTGAGACTTTGCAATGTCGGCTGTTTTCATTGGGGTTTGGTAATATCTCAAGGTGGATTTTGTTTGCATTTCTCTGATGACTTTTGTTGGCCTTTTGTTTGTCTTCTTGGGAAAAGATTCTGTTTATGTTTTTTAGCAAGGTATAAAATGAGTTGTTATCTCCTTCACTGTTGATTTGCTTGAGTTCTTTATACATTCTCGTTGTTAGACCCTTGTCAGATTCATAACATGCAAATATCTTCTCCCATTCTGAAGGTTAATTATTGGCTTTTATATTGTGTACTAAGATGTGTGGAAACTTTTAAGCTTAATCAGGGCTTATTTATTTATTTATTTTTATTTTTTGAGACAGATTCTCAAGCTGTCACTCTAGGTAGAGTGCTGTCATGTCATAGCTCACAGCAACTTCCATCCTCCAACTGGGGTTCAAGTGATCCTCATGTCTCAGTTTTTCTATTTTCAGTAGAGACAGGGTTTTGCTTTTGCTCAGGCTGGTCTTGAACTCATGAGCTCAAGCAATCCACCTGACTTAACCTCCCAGAGTGCTAGTATTATAGGCATGAGCCACCACTCCCAGCCTCCAATTATTTATTTTTGTTAGTGATGTAACTGCCAGTGGAAACTTCTTCATAAAATCTTTCCCCAGTCAGATATATTTAAGAGATTTTCTCACAGTTTCTGGTAGAGTTTCTATAGTTTTATGTATTAGGTTTAAATCTTTTATCCAATGTGAGATAATTTTTGTAAGTGATGAAATGTGTGAATGCAGTTTCAAACTTTCATGTGTGGCTATTCACTTCTCCCAGCACCATTTCCTAAATAGGAGTTCCTTGCCTGAGCATAAGCTTTTGTCTGACTTATTGAAGATCAAATGGTGATATGAGGTTTGCTTCCTCACTGTTTCTCTGCTTTGTTCCACAGATACTATGTCAATATCACACAGTTTTTATCATGATAGACTTGTAGTATAGCTTGAAGTCTGGTAATATGATGCCTCCAAATTTGTTTTTATTTCTTAGAATTCTGTTGCCTGTTCAGGTTATTTCCTGGTTTTATATATGAACTATCTTCTCAAGTTCATCAGAGTATGACATTTGTGTTAGTGGGGATTCTGTTAAATCTGTAGATTGCTTTGGGTAATACAGACATTTTGACAATGTTAATTATTCCCAGCTATGAGAATGATATGTTCTTCTATTTGTTAATGTCTTCTGCTATTTTTCTTCTCAGATGTTCATAGTTCTATTTTTGGACACCCTTCACATTCTGTGTTATATGTATTCCCAAGTATTTTCTTTTCATGAAGCTACTATGAAGGGAATTGCTTCTTTAATTTGATTCTTAGCTTGACTTTTGTTGGAGTATATGAAGGCTACTGCTTTGTGGACATTGATTGTATATCCAGAGATGTTATTGTTTATTTATTTTTTTTATCACTTCCAGGATTCTTATGGTTGGTTCTCTGGGAATTTCTATACATTATCAGCAAAAATTGTAAATTTGACCTTCTCTTTCCCTACTTGTAGACCCTTAAGATCTTTTACTTGCCTGATTGCTTTAGCTAGGATTTCCAGCACTATGTTGAATAGCATTGGTGATAGGGGTCATCTTTGTATGGTTTAAATTTTAATCAGAAATGCTGTCAATTTTATTCCACTCAGTATGATACTGACTGTGAGTTTGTGGTAGATGAATACTACCAACTTAAGAAATGTCTCATCTATTCCTGTTTTCCTAAATGTTCTTATTAGGAAAAAAGATGCTAAATTTGGTAGAATATTTTTTTCTGTATATAGTAAGAACAACATATGGTCTTTGTTTTTGTTTCTATTTACGTGGTGAATTACATTTATGGTTTTGAAAATGTGTAACCAAAGGCTGGGTGTGGTGGTTCACACAGAGAGCTGTAATCCCAGCACTCTGGGAGGCCATGGTGGGCAGATTCCTTGACCTTAGGAGTTCCAGACCTGCCTGAGCAAGAGCGAGTCCCATCTCTAAAAAATAGCTGGACATTGTGGCAGGCACCTGTAGTCCCAGTTAGTCAGGAGACTGAAGCAAGAGAATCACTTGAGCCCAAGAGTTTGAGGTTGCTGTGAGCTATGATGCCATGACACATTCAACCCCTGGGTAAATGTGTGAGACTGTTTCAAAAAAAAAAAAAGTAACTAGCTAAGGCTAGTTCATTTATGGGATGAACTCCACCTTTTAGTTGGGTATAATTTACTTTAATGTGAGCTGTATTCTGTTTGCTATGATTTTACTGAGCATTTGTTTTCTGATATTCATTAAAAAATTGGTCTTTAGTTTTATTATTTTGCTTAGTTAATTTCTGGTTTTGGTATCAGAGTTCATATTTTCTTAGGAGTTGGAAAGAGTACCTCCCTTCTAGTAATTTGGAATAGATTCTGCAATATAAATACAAGCTGTTTTTTGAACATTTTGTAGAGTTGTGGTTGTAAAACTCTGCTCTTCAGGACTTTGTTGTTGTTGTTGTTGATGTTGTATTGTTGTTGCAGTTTGGTGCTTGATATTGGTTTGTTCAAGAGGTCTGTTTCTTCCTTGTTAATTCTATTTATGAGGTATAATTCCAAGTATTGATCCATTTTCCGTGTACTTTCATTTTGGGGGGAATAGAGTTATTTGTTATAGTCAGTAATGATCTCTTGTATCTCTATGGTATTTCTTGATTTTTCTTCCCACTTTTTGCTTCTGATTGAGATTATTAGAGAGTTTACTTTTTGTTTCTGGTTAATCTGGCTGAAGATCATGGATTTTATTTATCTATTCAAAGAACCAACTTTTTGTTCACTAATTTTTTAAATGGCTCTTTTATTCATTATTTTATTTAATTTTGATCTAATTTTGATGATTTATTTTCTTCTGTTAGGTTTCAAATGAAATTTCTTTTCCCTTTCCAGTTCCATCAAAAGATGTGTTAGGTTGTTGATTTGCACTCTTATTTTTTTTTTCATGTGGGGTTTTAATGTGATAAATTTCACTTTAGGATTGTTTTTGCAGTAACACATAGGTTTTGATAGCTTATTGTTTCATTGTAACTTTATTCAAATAATCTAATGATTTCCATCTTTATGTCCTGCTCCACCCAGCGGTCATTCAGCATAAAATTGTTTATTATTTTTTATTAGTATTTATGTCTGAGTATTTATTACTGACTTTTTAATTATATCATAAATGTATAAATTAATGCATTTATGGGGTACACTATGCTGATTTTGCATGCAATTTGGAATATTTACATCAAGTTGATTAACATACCCTTCACCTCACTTACATAGTTGCTGTGTTAAGACATTTTTACTGTTAATATATTTGACATGTATCCTTGCAATATGGACCATAGGTGAGGACCCACTGATTACCTTCCCTCTACCCAGTCTCCTCCCTCCCCTTGCCTCACCGTCCTCTTGACTCCTTCATTCTGGGCTATAGTTGTATTTTATAATTTGAATGAAAGTGTGGGTGAGTATATATTGGTTTCATAATAGTACTGAGTACATTGGATATTTTTTCTTCCATTCTTGAGATACTTTACTAAGAAGAATATTATCCAGCTCCGTCCATGTAAACATAAAAGATGTAAAGTCTCCATCTTTTTATGGCAGCTTAGTATTCCATGGTATACATACACCACATTTTGTTAATCTATTTGTGGGTTAATGGGCACTTGTTCTTCTTCCATGACTTGGCAATCATGAATTGGGCTGCAATAAACATTCTGGTGCAAATATCTTTGTTGTAAAATGATTTTTGTTCTGCTGGATATATACCTAGTGTAGAAATTGCAGGATCAAATGGCAGGTCTACTTTTAGTTCCGTAAGAGTTCTCCAAACTTGTTTCCAAAAGGAAAATACTAGCTCGAATCCCCACCAGCAGTGCAGATGTATTCCCTTCTGTCCACATCTGTGCCAGCATCTGTAGTTTGGGGATTTTGTGATGTGGGCTACTCTTTCTGGAGCTAGATGATATCTCAAAGTGGTTTTGATTTGCATTTCTCGATGATTAAAGATGATTAGCATTTTTCATGTGTCTGTAGGTCATATACCTGTCTTCTTCAGAGAAGCTTCTGTTCAAGTCTCTTAACCCCAATGAAGTGGGGTTATTTTTTATTTTCTTATTAATTAGTTTGAGCTGTCTGTGGATTCTGGTTATCAAACCTTTGTCAGAAACATAACCTGAAAATATCTTCTCCCATTCTGAGGGCTGTCTGCTTGCTTTACTTACTGTGTTCTTGGATGTGCAGAAGTTTTTTAGTTTGATCAGATCCCAATAATATATTTTTGGTATTGCTTAAAGTGCCAGAGTTGTCCTCCTCATAAAATATTCTCCCAGACTAATTTCTTCAAGTATTTTCCCTGTGTTGTCTCAAGTATCTTCATAGTTTCATGTCTTAAGTGTAAATCTTTTATCCAGTGAGAATCCATTTTTGTTAATGGTGAAAGGTGAGGGTCCAGTTTCAGTCTTCGTAAAATTGTTTAGTTTCTATGATTTTGTGGGGATAAAGTTATTTTTTGTCATTGTTGTTGGAGTCAATTTCTACCTTTATTCCATTTTGTACTCTAATGACACAAGGTATAATTTATATTATTTTAAATTTTCTGGGTTCTGATTTGTGTCATAGGATGTGGTAAATTTGGGGGAATGATCCATGAGCTGACTAGAAGAACATATACTTAATATTATAGGAGTTGTATGCTATGTATATGTCTGTTAATGCCATTTTCTCTAGATTTATCATTAAGTCCATTGTTTCTTTGTTTAACTTACACTGGAGGATATTTTCATTTCTTTCAGTGGGGTGTTGAAGTCCCAAGGTATTATGGTATAGGATATGATATTGTTTGGCTGGGATAGGGATTGTTCTATAAAAGTGGGAGCATTTAGGTTGGGTGCTTGTACATTTAGAATCGAAATTTCTTCTCATTTTATTTTTTGCTTGACTAGTCTATAGTGTCCATCCTTATCTTTCTTTACTTTTCTTGCTTCAAAGCAAATTGTATTGGCAAAAGGATTGTGACATCTGATTTCTTCTGATTTCTGCTCAACAGTGACATTCTCTCCCATCACTTCACTGTCAGTCTTATTTTGTCCTTGCATGCTAGATGTGTTTTCTGAATAGAGCTTGTGCTTTTTTTATCCAGTCAGCCAGTCTGTTCCTCTTCATTAGGAAGTTCAGGCCATTCACATTTATTGAGAAAACTGATAAGTATGGTGAAGTTATCTTTGTATTTTTTTGTAGAGTAGTGTTACCTAGTTTCATTACTTGTTCAGCTGTGGAACCTAGATTTTGTCCTTTATTTTCTGAGTATCTTTTATTGCTGGTGGTCCACTGTGATGGTCTGTGTATAGTACAGGTGTTAAGTGTTTCCTGCAGAGCTAGTATTGTAGTGGCTATTTCCTCAATGTTTGCTTTTCTGTAAAGGATTTGATTTCTCCATTGAATGGTTTATCAAGATACAGAATCTTGAGCTTGAAATAATTTGGTTTGAGAAGATTGATTACAGGTGAACATTCTCTTTTTGCTTACAAAATTTCTGCTGAAAAATCTGGTCCCTACCTGAAGGTTTTGCCATGTATATAAGCTACTACTTACTCCTGGGAGTGTGCAGAATGCTATCTCCAGGTTCATTACAATGTTTCTAGGAGATGCTCTTTTTGAATTGAGATGAACTGAGGTTTGATATTTGTCTAAAGTTTGTCGAATCTTTCTTGATGTTTTGAAAATTTTTATTTATGACATCCTCCAGTAGGGCATTCATATCTTTGGGTCAGTCTTCTTCTCCATCGGGGATACCTATAACTTATATATTTGTATGTTTAATTTAGTCCCATAATACTCGAAGAGATTTCTGTGATTTGCCCTATTCTTTACTGTTTCTTCAAATGACAGAGTTAGCTCAGGAGCCTTGTCTTCAACCTCTGAGATTCTCCTTTTTGCATCATTCAATCTTTTATTGAAAACTTCTACTGCATTTTGAAATGCCCTGTATGACTCCTTCTGTTCTCTAAACTTTATTGTATCCTTTCTAATCTCATCAAATCTTTACTTTATTTCTTGGGTTAATTTTTGGATTTCCTTTTGGTGGTTTTCATCTTGCCTTTCAAATTCCTTCATTGTTTTTGCCATCCATACTCTAAATTTCCTTCCTGTTATTTCTTTGTTTTCTTTATAGAATGGATCATCTGTTATAGATGTGTCATGATCTTTTATGGGAGGTGATATTTTTCATATTGCTGAATTTTTTGTTAGTTCCTCCTTGTATGTGTTTTTTTCTTATTCCCTTCTTTCCTGTATTTACTTCTCTCACATTTATCTCTTTAACCTTCATCATCTTTACCTTCATATTGAGAGGAACTTTAGGTACAAGAATGAAAGGGAGACAAAAGAAGAATAGAGAGAAAGATTGAAAAAATTAAAATTGGAAGAAGTGAAAAAATAAAAAGAGTAATAGGCAGAACACTGGGGCCCACACTAGCAATCTTAGCATGCTATGTGGCTATTTTAGGGGGAACACCTAAGGATATGTCCACAAGACCTAGCTGAGTAAGAGTGAGATCCTACTTCCCCCAATATACAAAAAACCTTCCATGTGCCATGGCAGTGACCCACAGTCCCATTCATTTAAGAGGCATAAAAAGTGAGTAACACTAATGCACAGGCTCTATACAGGGCCTGTTGTTAGTTAGGCCGATACCACAGCATTGCAACGCTGGCCTCAGAGTGAGACTCCAAGAAAACCAAAACTTAAAGAAAAATACACAAAGATATTTTGGTTATTTAAGAGAGTTATGAGAGAAAGATAAAAGAATAGGAAAACAACACAAAAGTAGAAGAACAAAAAGAGCAAGGAAACAACCAAAAATTAATAATAGAGAAATAAATTGTATGTATACTAGGTGACTGCATGATTAGGAAAAGGAATAAAATATATAGTAATCATTAAGGATCTCTTGTATTTCTGTGGTATTTTTTACATGCATTTTATCATTTCCGATTGAAGTTATTAGTGATCTTACTTTTCTATTTCTGATTAGTCTAGCCAATGGTTTATCAATTTTATTAATTATTTCAAATAACCAGCTTTTTGTTTCACTGATCTTTTGAATGGTTCTTTTGTTTTCAATTTCATTCTTCTCTAATTTTGGTTATTTCTTTGTGTCTTCTCAGTTTGGTGTTGCATTCTCTTCCCTTTTGCAGTTGCTTGAGATGGCCCATTAAAAATATTGACTTTCTCTGTTTCTTTTTTCTTGACGAAGACATCTAATACCATAAATTTTCCTCTTAGGACTGCCTTTGAAGTACCCCACAGATTTTGATAATTTGTGGCTTGATTATCATTTTTTTTTTAATTTTTATTAAATCATAATGGTGTACATTGGTGCAATCATGGGGCACAATGTGCTGACTTCATATACAATCTGAAATATTTTCATTGAACTATTTAACATAGCCTTCATGGCCTTTTAATCACTATATGAAGGCA
>CAUYRH010067225.1:0-19315 GCA_963574655.1 Perodicticus potto | reverse complement strand
ATCTCCACACTTCTTGCCGTATGACGACAGCTCACGTGGATACAGGAGCCATCTTTACAGCCCTCATACTCTCCACCTCTGAATCTGGGGTGTCCTGTGACTTACTTTGGCCAGTAGAATGTGCCACAAGTTCCAGGGTGCCATTTTTGAGCCTGGGACTTGGAGGGAAAGCAAAAATTTACCTTTAGGCATCTTAACTTTTCAGCCAGGGCTCTGCTATGGTTTGAATCTGTTCCTGAAAGTTCTCGTGTTGGAGACGTGATCCCCAATGTAACAGCATTGGAAAGGGGGCTTATTGAGGATTCTGCCCTGTGGGGAGATTAACGCTGTGGTTGGGGAAGTGGTTTGGTTACTGAGGGAGTGGTGCCTTGAAAAGGAACTGGCCCACCCACTTTCTATCTTTTTTGACACCCCTCTGTTTGCCCTTCCGCCATGTGGTGGCTTTTCAGCCACCCTAGAACAGAGCAAGAAAGCCCTTGCCAGATCCTAGTTCTTGGACCTTGGGCTTCCCAGGCTCCAGAACTGTGAACCAACACATTTGTGTTTGGTATAAATTAGTCTGTGGTACTATGTATTGTGTTTTAGCAGTACAAATGTACTGAGACAGGCTCTGGAACAAAAAGACAGATTGACCAGAGGGAAAAGTTTAGTGACAGGTGTAGCGCGCAGCATGTCAAAGAAAGTGACCAGAAGTGTTAGCCTGGAACTCCAGAATATACCGCGTCTTCAAAGAGAAAAATGTGTAGAGAAGTGACAGGACCAAGGAAAGAGGTTTTACAGTAGCTATGGGAGGCAAATATGTCAGCGGAGACCCAGGGACTGAGGTTTGCTCCCAGAGCCCCTGCTGCTGTCTCCGGCTGGGAGCAGTTTGGAGCTGTCTTAGCACAGATCTTTAGGCAGAAAAGTGGGAAGGGAGACAAAGGTGGTTCGCCTTGGCTGCCTTTAGCTGGAAAGAATTTTATGTCAAAGAGGCAGATTTGGGGATGATGTGTCCTGGTTTCCCTCAACCTGAAGCGAGCCTTCTGCTTCTCCCTTACTTTGGACTCTGCCTCTGCCGTGGAGCAAGCCCACGCTGGCCTGCCGGACAACCAGGGACTGTGAGAAGGAGGGTCCAGTTGCTCCAGTCAAGGCCATCCCAGGCCAGCCAGCCCCTCCCAGCCCACCAGCTGATCAGCATCAGCCCCTTCTTCTCCACTGTCCTGGCCCACTGAAGTCCCAGGGCCAGCCCAGGTTCCGAGGTAGGGAAACTGACTCCAGCTCTTGACCTGTAAAGACACAAGAACAAGACCAGCTAAGACCAGAACTGGCCAGCCAAGTCTTAGCCTTAGGAGTGATAAAAATGCTTCTTCTGTTGAAATCACTTGAGTTTGGGGTGGCTTGTTACACAGCATTGCCTGATGGCTCAGTGGAGACTGGAGTGTGCTGGCCGCCTGTAGCTTCCCCCTTCCCACCAGAGCCTGGACTATGCCTCTCTGCTCATGGGGCTGCTGTGATGCACTCCCCACCCCCAAAGCCTCTCCCTTATCTGTAAGCATGATTTCTTCCATTTTCAGAGGGCATCCAGTTGAAGGCTTCAAGGATTCAGGCCCACTAACTCATTGGACCCTGGAGACACAGTAAGGGCAGAGCAGACAGAGCCCTTCTCTCGCGGGGGCTGGGGACCCTAAGTAGTCTCACAGGTAATCGTGCAATCATAGGTTTTGATAGTGCTATAAACAACCACAGAAAGTGGGTAGAGGGCACCCTACTTTAGTGGAGAGAGTCAGGGAGGATCTCTTCGAAGGGAAAGCCTTTGGTTTGAACAAGTGAAGGATGAATAGGAGTTAATTAAGCGTGGGATGAAGAAATAGAGGCAAAGAAAGACTGAGAGACAGAGCCTCGGACAGACAAGGCTTGACTTCTTGTTGGTGTCCTTGAAATCAAGGTTCCCTGATGAAAGATTGGCTCCTGGAAATTCAGGTTCATGGGATGATAAAACCTCCAGGAGATGAACGAGTTTGTGTGTCTGTAAGTAAGGATCCCTAGAAATAGAACTGCTGGATCAAGGAATATATGCGTTTTAAATATTCTTGTTTTCTTTCTTTTTTTTTTTTTTTTTGTAGTTTGGCCGAGGCCAGGTTTGAACTTGCCACCCTCGGTATATGGGGCCGGTGCCCTACTCGCTGAGCCACAGGCGCCACCCTAAATATTCTCATTTTCTTAAATATTCTCTTAATCATTCTCAAAAGCTGAGTATCCATTTGTACTGTCTGGGACAGTGTCGCAAATGCCTTTGTCACCCACTCCTTTCAACCACCCCCACATGACACCACCATACACGTAAATTGATCATTTTCCCTTTTGCCTACCTTAAAAGTAAAAAATGATATTTTGACTTTTTTTTATTGTTTGGGATTCATTGAGGGTACAAAGAATTTGACTACACTGCATTTGTTAGATAAAGTCCATCTTATTTGTGTCCCATATTTTGATATTTTAGTTTGCGTTTCTTTTATTCCTGTGGCAGCTTGTTATCTTTTCATGCTTATTCATCAACTGCGCACATTTTCTTTGTTCAAGACGTTTGCCCGTTTTCTGTTGAGTTACTGGCCTGTCTTTTAATTCTGCTTTGTCATTGTTGCAAATTATTTCTCCTATCCTGTCATCTGTTTTTTAACCTACTTTATGGTGGTTTTCCCTAAAGTTTCTTGTGTATTGAGACACAATTGATACAAATTATCTATACATATTTAAAGTGTAAAATTTTATTAGTTTAAACACATGGGTATACCTGTGAAATCAAATTACCACCTCACCACAATCCCATTCCCAAAAGTTCCATCCTATTCATCATATTGTTCAATGTGAAGCCTTTCCTTTTGGCTTCCGGATTTTGTCTCTTCTTCAAGAGACATTTTCCTCCTCGAGATAATAAAAACGGTCTTCACACTTGCTTCCAATGCTTTAGTAATTTAACATTTTACATTTGGATCCGTAATCTCATGAAATTAATATTCCTGACTTCCACGAAGTGGGGCTTGGTTAGCTGTGGTTTTTCAGCAGTCAGTTCACCCAGCGCCCTCTACTGAGTGATCTCGATCATTACACACTCAATCCAGCATGGGCGGGAGTCTTCCTCACCCAAAGGCCCACTCTACACCAGTGAATCAGCAGGGCCACTGCTTTAGGGCCCAAGTCATGACCTCTTTGCTAAAGTGAAATGGATTAGCCCCCTATCTTCACAAGTTAATGGATTTGGATTTAAGCATCACTTTCTCCCAGTAAGACACTAGAGTTTTTGAGTGAGCGTGTGTACTGCGGCATTCAAAATGACTGAGTGAGAAGCGCAAAGATTCTGCATCAGATTTTGTGTTACACCCAGAACATTGTGCTGGGAAAACCATTCAGATGATTCAGAAGGCTTTCAGGGGCTAGGTGCAGTGGCTCACACCTGTAATCTTAGCACTCTGGGAGGCCGAGGTGGGTGGATTGCTTGAGCTCAGGAGTTTGAGGCAAACCTAAGCAAGAGCAAGACCCTGTCTCTACTAAAAAAAAAAAAAATAGCAAGCTCAAGGCCCATAGCATAGTGGTTACAGCGCCAACCACATGCACCGAGGTTGGCAGGTTCAAGTCCAGCCGGACCTGCTAAACAACAATGACAACTGCAACCAAAAAATAGCTGGGAGTTGAGGTGGGTGCCTGTAGTCCCAGCTACTTGGGAGAATGAGGCAAGAGAATCGCTTAAGCACAAGAGTTTGTGATTGCAGTGAGTTGTGATGCCAGGGCACTCTACTGAGGGGGACATAGTGAGACTCTGTCTCAAAAGAAAATTAGGAAAATGAGCTGGGCATCATGACCCACACCTGAAGTCCCAGGTGCCTGGAAGAAGGAGGGGGGAAAGGGGAAGGAGGAAAGAAGAAGAAGACTTTCAAGGACAATGCAACTAGTGCATTGGCACGATTGCTTCCAAGATGGTTGAGAATCTATTGAAAAGTGATCTACGTCCTGGAAGGCCTGCAACAGGCAGGACACCTAAGAATGTAAAGTGGAGGGGCTACTTGGAGGTGAATCGCTTGAGCCCAGAAATTGGAGGTTGCTCTGAGCTGTGATGCCATAGCACTCTACCCAGGGCGACAGCTTGAGGCTTTGTCTCAAAAAAAAAAAAGAAAAGAATGAACAAAGATAAATACATTCAGAAAAGAAATCAGATGATTGCTGCAATGAAATATGGAGCAATAATAATAATAATGCAAAAAAGTAACATTCACATTGTCAGATAAGAGTGTATGTCTATCATAGAATGCTTTGACTCTGAGGTTCAGTATGGAGTCATCAGTTAACTTCTTATTTTTTTTCCCAAAGTCTCAAAAAATAGACAACTAATATTTATAAATAAAAATAAAAGATAATTTCAAAAAGCAGATCATGCCAAATCTTATAGACAATAGAAAAAGAAGAAATACTTCGAAATCATTCTACTTCATCTGGATACACCTGATATGAAAATTGGAAAAATATATTATTCTAAAGGGAAATTACAAAAATATTTCACTTATAAATGAGGATGCAATATCCTCAGCAACATTTTAACAAGTTGAATTAAAAATTAATGTTTACTGTGATGCCACGGCACTCTACTGAGGGCAACAAAGTGAGACTCTGTCAAAAATAATAATAACAATAATAATGTTCAAGTAATGTACTTTGGTCAAAATTAAATCAAATTTATGTGAGAATTAGTCACTATTTTCTATTCCTTTCCCTCACTCCCTCCTTCCTTCTCGCTTATCTGCTCTCCCCTTCCCCATGCCCCACCATGTCATTAGTTGTCATTAATTGTCCTTATATCAAAGTCGAATACGTAGGATTCATGCTTCTCCATTCCTGTGATGCTTCACTAAGAATAATGTGTTCCACCTCCATCCAGGTTAATACGAATGCTGCAAAATCTCCATTTTTTTAATGGCTGAATAGTATTCCCTGGTATATATATACCACAGCTTGCCAATCCATTCCTGGGTTGAGGGGCATTTAGGCTATTTCCACATTTTAGCGATTGTAAATTGAACTGCGATAAACAGTCTTTATAAGCGTCTTTATAATAAAAAGGTTTTTTTTCCTTCTGGATAGATGCCCAGTAAGGAGATTACAGGATCAAATGGGAGGTCTAGGTTGAGTTCTTTGAGATTTCTCCATACTTCCTTCCAAAAAAGTTGTATTAGTTTGCAGTCCCCCCAGCAGTGTAAAAGTGTTCCTTTCTCTCCACATCTGCGCCAGCATCTGCAGTTTTGAGGTTTTGTGATATGGGCCATTCTCACTGGGGTTAGATGAATATCTCAGGGTGGTTTTAATTTGCATTTCTCTAATAATTAGGTATAATGAGCATTTTTCATGTGTTTGCTAGCCATTCATCTGTCTTCTTTAGAGAAGGTTCTGTTAATCTCTCTTCCCCATTGATATAAGGGATTGTTGGCTTTTTTCCTGTGAATTAATTTAAGTTCTGTATAGATCCTAGTTATTAAGCTTTTTTCTGATTCAAAATATGCAAATATCCTTTCCCATTGAGTAGGTTGTCTATTTGCTTTGGTTATTGTCTCCTTGGCTCTACAGAAGCTTTTCAGTTTAATTAAATCCCATTTGTTTATTATTACTGTTGTTGCTATTGCTATGGCAGTCTTCCTCACAAAATCTTTCCTCCGGTCGAAAGATTTAAAATTTAAATCTTTAAAATTTAAACCTAGTTATTCTTTTCTAACCACATCACCTACTGCTGCTTTGGAGACCCTCTGAAGTTCTTTAAAGTTCTTTCTACCCAACCCACTCTTTTTGGGTAGCTAAATTTCAGAGGGACCCAGTGAAGCATGTGCCTTTCAGATGTTAGTCATACAGAATGTATGCCTTGCCACTGGACGTGGGCCTTTTAAATCACAAATGTTCAAGGTAACACACCCAGATATTAGTTAACACTGTTCTTTCTTTTTGTTAGAATATGTAATACATAATACCTTCACATCCCATTTATAAAAGGTGAAGACATGTTGCTGCAACACTGTATTATGTTGCTGCAACTTGTGTTATTGACAATCCATTTCTGTCTTGTGCTCCCAGCTCAATTCTGAGTAAACTTGAGAACAGGGGTCACACCTTTAAAACACAGACGTGTTCTGCAAACAAATGCTCGAATGAATGAACATGCTGTGACCAAGGAAAGTTTTGTTTGGAGCAATTGGGGGGTGGTGAGGGTCAGCTGGGAAATCTAGGTCTATTCTTTTTCAACTAATGAAATGTTGACTTTCTTGGTCCAGTGCTCAGTCCCTGTAGCAACTCAGATGGGTATCTGAGAAGACACGGGTGCTTTTGTTTTGATTTCTCAATTTCTAGGCGTCATAGTGACTAACAAAACAGTCAGTGACCAGAGAAACAGAAAGGAGTCCCTGGGTATCTCTCCCCTTAGACCTTTTGAATTAATGATTTTATGGCTTAGAGTCCTTCTCTCTTCCTATTCTCACCCCTCTACTTCCTTCTCCTCCATGTATTTCTTGAAGGGAACTCTGAGTACAACACAAGGTAGAGCAGGATTCCCTGTGGACTGTTTCTTACTCAGTCAAACTCGAAAAGGTCTTTTTTTTTTTTTTTTTTTAAGACAGAGTCTCAAGCTATCACCCTGGGGTAAAGTGCCATGGTATCATAGCTCACAGCAACCTCCAACTCTTGGGCTCAAGCAATCCTTTTGCCTAAATTTTTTTTAGTAGAGATGAGGTCTCACATTTTGCTCAGGCTGGTCTCCAACTGGAGAGCTCAAGCACTCCATCTGCCGCGGCCTCCCAGAGAGCTGGGATTACAGGCATGAGCCACTGCTCCCAGCCTCGAAAGATTCTTTATCTTTTGTTGCCAAGAATTGGGTACCTGTTAAATGCTAGGCATAGGGCTAATTGGCAGAGGAATGAGAGATGTTGTTGAGTTCATAATCAGGTCATGTGGGAATTGATGTCATCAGGATCTTAATTATGACTTCCAGATTACCTTATTCACTCTTTGTTTTAAGGAGTCAACATCTAAAGGCACGTATCAGTCCTTTGCAAAACTGGGGAAAAATGACTATGTGAGAGGTTAAGGGTAGACTTAATTTTTCACCATGCACTTGTACTTCTTATGTTCCATGTTCCTATATTTCCTTTTGAAAGTGGAAACAAAATGTTTCTTTAGCCAGGAGCAGTGGTTCACACATGTAGCCCCAGTTACCCCAGAGGCTGAGGTGGGAGGTTCACTTGAGCCCAGGAGTTCAAGGCTGCAGTGAACTATAGGGGTGCCATTGCACTCCAGCCTATATAACAGAGCAAGTGCCTGTCTCTTATGTTTTTTTGAAAAAGGGATTTTTATTTTCATTTAAAATAAAAAATCTAACTTAATAGTATTATTTATGTTAGCTTTCTGAGTCTTGATTTTTTGGTAGAAGTTTTTTTTGTTTGCGTTTGTATATTTCTCTCTATTACACACTTCTAGTTATTTGAGTCTAAGAAATAACCATGAAAACAAAGGCAGAGCATTAGGTTTCATTCATTCATTCTTTTTACTTGTTCATTCACCTCAGTTAGACAACCCATTATCTCCTTTTTTTTTTTTTTTTTTTTTTTTTTGCAGTTTTTGGCCGAGGCTGGGTTTGAACCTGCCACCTCTAGCATATGGGCCGGCGCCCTACTCCTTTGAGCCACAGGCACCACCCCCATTATCTCTTATCTCTTGCCAGAGCACTCCCCTGCTTCTGCAGTGTGGGTTCCAATTTTAATTTACAAAGCAAAGACTACTTGGTACTTTTATGATGTCCAGACCATTAATTCTTTTTTATACTGGATAATTTTATACCATTAGTAAAACACAAAACTCAAGTATAAAAGAAATACCTTTGAGTAATTAGAAAACATTGTTTCCTATCATAATTGGAAGTATTTTTCCTTACTTGCTGGTTTATAAAATGATGTTTCATTTTGTAATTGACAGTATTTTGGATCATTGAAATACAGGTGGCCAGGGTTTGATGAGTCTGGGAACCATGAAGTGGCAGTATTTGGATCCAAATACTGACGGCCAGAATGGATTTTCGACATAAAGAGAAAAAATGGAGCAAGTATATGGTGAAGCAGACACTGGTATAATGCAGAAAATTAACCTTTAATACAAGAATAGGACTGGAAAGAATGAAAGATATGAAAAGGAAACAGGAACCAAACAAAAATCAAACATGACATCAGATATTGTAGAATCCCTGATGGGAAAAAATGTTGTAAGTCAGGACACTGGAAACAATGGCACATCTTCAGTTCACAGCAGCTGTGAGGGTCGCATATGAGGTTTGTCTCAGCTTCAAACCCAACTCTTGTGCTTGGCCTCCTGATACCAGTGCCCAGATCTGGAAACTCCAGGCTCCTCTGCCTAGGGCGCCTTGTTACAGTTCTGCCAGTAGGTGGCGTGATGAGCCTTGTTCCACACGCAGGCAGAAACTGCAGCCAGCTGCCACTGCCTGGGTGAAGAACTGCCAAGGTGATGCAAACAGGCATAACAAGAAACAAAAAGTAAGACTGCCTGTCTTTCCTCCAGCCTTCCAGGTTCCCTGTAGGGTCCTTCCACCAGCTCTGGAAGTCCTGGCACCAGCTGGGCAGTGTTTCTTCTTGAGGTCTGAGTCCCAGCTGCTAGAGGCCTCTCTCTCTGTGAATCCTCTAGGTTCTAACAATTCCAACCCCTGCCCTCTCTTCTCTAGTACTGGACCTGGGAGCTGCTCCCTGTGGTTACCAGCGGTTTCCCTTGTGCTTCTTCAGTCCCCTAATGCCATGGGGACTAATTACTCCCTACATTACAGTGATTTTTCAACTGAGTATGCTGTGAGAGGATCTTAGGTGTGCCACAAAAATTTTTTAAAGATCATGATTGAAATTATTTTCAAAAGAAGTTTGAAACGCAGTAAGTATGTTCATTTCTTTGCTCTTTTTTTTTTTTTTTGATCAACATAATTTAAGTGTGCTGTGGAAGGTTAACTATAGGTTCAAGTGTGCCATGAGATTGAAAAGGTTGCTATATTAAAGGCTCCTGATTAAAATAACTCTCAGTTTCTGTTTTTCTAACTGGACCCTCATTGATGCAAGTGGACCGAAGTGCATTTTTCTATCTAGTCATTAGTTGATTTCCTGTGTGTCTGTAAAGGGTTATCCTCTTTTAACCACCAGAAATCTTGGAAATTATACGTATGAAGTATTACAAAAGGAGCTCTGATTGAAGAGTCAGCAAACCTGGGTTCTAGTCCCAATTCTGTCACTGGGTTCCATACACACTCTCAGCCTCAATTTATCTGTCCCTATACAGGGGATGACACTACTTACTTCTCTTCCTGGGATGTACAGAGGATCAGGTGGGACAGTCAATGGATGTAAAAATTGTTCCAAATCTATACCTCATAAAAATAAGGTGGTGGTGTGATTTGTGACTTCTGTAAACCAGACACCAATTGGATTTTAGAAATTGATCTTGAATTTGTGTAAGAAGTAGTACCTCCTTGAATGCCCTCCTTTATAGCTGCCGCATGTGTATTAAGCTTATTTAGAGCTAAATGGAATTAAATAATTGATTTCAACAACAGTCCAAGTGGTAACATAGAAATATAGCCTTGTGGGGCAGGAGTCTAGATTGGTGCCAGGTCCTTTGTGGGAGACACAGCGTTTGCGTCACCACTTCTCTCTGTGGCTCTCTTGGCCCTTCTCTTCTCTCCCCAACTCTGCCCAATATGCTGGCCCGTTGGGCACCAGTGCACTTGGTTGGCCTGGCTCATTCTTCCCCTGACAGTCCCATGCCTCATCACCATACTTCAGTCAGGTCTCCAGGAAGTCAAGGTCAGCCCGAGAAAAATGATTTTTCTTCTCTGGAGGGTAAACATTTATAGCATCTATTTCCCAAACCTGGCAACATGGAAAAAATGCCATTTTAACTGAAGCCGATGGGGAACTAATGGTACCAGAATCTCATTCCTGGAAAAGATGTGTCCTTAGTGGCTGTTCACTCTTCAATAGTAAACTTGCTACTCACAAAGCCTCACTTCGTCTTTTAGAATGAGCCTTTGACTCTGCACCTTGGTCTGCCAGGAAACAAAACAGGAAAGGAGAGAAGAATGGCAAGGTCCCGCAGCATTTCTCCATGAAGGTCTCTGAGAAGGTACAGAGTAAAAGAACCACTTCCTATAACAAGACGCAGATGAGCTGGTAGACAGAGATCAGAACTGCCCTGACCATATTTTACTAAATGAATCTGTGACCAGAAGAACATTGGATGGCAAGTGTACAATGCCTTAACAGTGTTAATGACCATGAAAATCATCTCCAAGCAGAAGAAAATCAAATAGATTGGTCTGCCCACTAGTTTGGTTCAGGAATGTTGGAATCTAGAGTTGGAGAAAAAGAGAAGATGTGAAAGAATAAAAGAGAAACAGTCTGAACTTCAAGGACTTGCCCTCCAGCTGATGGCCTTCAAGAGCCTGGAGCAGAGAAACCATGAAGCAGAGAAGCAGGCCAGCCGGCCATCCCTGCCCAACCTGCTCATCTACCTATCCAGCATTGTCAACACCACTGACAACAGCATTTCCAATGACAATTTGGAGTGTTTGATTAATTTTGACATGTTTGCAATCCAAAGACCTTGAGGCGCTAAAGTGGATGGATATGCTTTATGGGCTGAAGTCTAGGAGCTGCTCCCCTAGACCTTAAAATGGCAAGAAGTTTGGACCAAAAGCTCTGGAACCATGTGTGACAGAAAGGGCTCAGGGATCGATTGGCAGTGCGCTTATCCTCACAATGGCAGGTTCCACATAAGGCTTTCTGCCAGTGACCTGATCCATGGTGCAGGCAGGATTCTGGCCATAAGCGCCAATGTGGCTCAGTAGAGCAGCTCCAGGGTGGACACCTCATGCTATGTGGGGGAAGACAGCGACCACCACTTCCGTGAAAACGACAAGGAAGACAGATGTCCTCGGGTTGTAGACTCCTTCTCCCTCTTCAAATTTAGCTTCAGGAAAAAATTGTTTAAAGAAGAGGAACTTTTTTTTTTTTTTTTTTGAGACAGAGCCTCAAGCTGTCGCCCTGGGTAGAGAGATATGGCATCACAGCTCACAGCAACCTCCAACTCCTGGGCTTAAGCGATTCTCTTGCCTCCGCCTCCCGAGTAGCTGGGACTACAGACGCCCGCCACAACGCCTGGCTATCTTTTGGTTGTAATTGTCATTGTTGTTTGGCAGGCCCGGGCTGGATTCAAACCCGCCAGCTCCGGTGTATGTGGCTAACATCTTAGCTGCTTGAGCTACAGGTGCCGAGTCCTGAAGAGGAACTTTTAAAAAAAATGGGATGTTTTTCTTTTTGGCCTACTCCCAAGAAGATATTCCTAAGCGATTGAATTTAGATACGCATCTCTGAGAAGCCAGGGTTGTTTACTGTAGGATTTTAAGGCTTCTTGCAGTTGTGTGTTTTAAAACTACTGTGCTAATGCAGAACCTTTATCTACTCTTTAGGATTTTGTGTTTTCATTTTCCTTTTTGTTCTTTTAAATTCAGTGCGCACTTTTGCCCTTTAACAATTCTTACTGAATTTGCTAAAGAAATTGTACTTTATCCACATCACATGGACAATGCGGGGAAAAAAGGTCAGATTGTCCTTAATATTTTCTGTAAAAATTTCTTTTAAATTCTACCTTTATTGTCCAGGCATGGTGGCTCATGCCTGTAATCCTAGCACTCTGGGAGGCTGAGGCAGGTGGATTGCTTGAGCTCAGGAGTTCAAGACCAACCTGACCAATGTGAAATCCCATCTCCACTAAGAATAAAGAAACTAGCCGGGTGTTGTGATGGGCACTTACAGTCTCAGCTACTCAGGAGGCTGAGGCAAGAGGATCACTTGAGCCCCAGAGTTTGAAGTTATTGTGCGCTTAACACCATGGCACTCTGGCCTGGGGCAACAGAGTGAGTGAGACAATGTCTCAAAAAATTAAAAAAAAATTTTTTTAATTCTACCTTCATCTTTCTCTAGTTTTAGCCTGCTTGATTTTCCTTTATGGCACTTAGTACTATTTGATATTGTTGCTTGTTTATTTGTTAATTGATTTATTTTTTACCTTCTCTGTGGTGAATATGAGTTCCATTAGGATAGGGATTTTTGTCTATTTTGTTTACCTTTATATTCCTAGCACCTGAAATAATGCCTGGCACATAGTAGGGGCTCAAAAAGTACTTGACAGATTAATGAGCCAATTTAACAAGTTGACATTATTTACAATACTCTGCCAGATCTCACTTCTCTGTGAACTTGAAGTATAAGTGTGCACACAAGCAAATATACAGACTTAGGTCTTCAATGTTGCCTTTTACAAGATTTCTCCTGCCTGACATCTTCGAATTATTTTAAAATTTGAATTATTTTTTAAAGTCTGGACACTTTAGTCCTGGAAAGAAGAACAGATTTGAAGTCAAAGACCTGACAAGCTGTACTTCTGATAAATATCCTAACCTCCCTGCACCTCGAATTTCTCATTTATGCAATGGAGATAGCACTTGTTCTGCCTACACTCATTGTAAATATGAAATGAAGTAAGTTTCTCTCTCCCAGCCTGTGTTAGTCTCTGGATTTTTCTGGAAATTCTCTCTGGGCCAATATCTTCCTGAAGGACAGGAGTTGAGAAATTTGATCTTGGCTTCCTGTCTAACCCCAAAGATCCAGAAGACGTGGATCGTTTACAGAGAAGTAACTGAACATTGTTTTCCAAGTCTTCCCAGATACCACCTGAAGAAAATTCACAGGAAGACAAAGCCGCCTCTCTTACATCCTAGTCATAATTTCTAGAACATAATTGCCTGAGAAACTCGATCATCAGCCTTGGTAGCAGATACTGCTCCCCTCCACTTGGGAAGCTGATGCAACAGGACAGAGAGAATAGTGTCCCACACAAGAAGGAGGGGGGTAGGTTTCTCTAAAATGAGGCCTGGGATAAGGACATTATTGTCTGGGAGCAAAGAAATGATTGAAAGGTTCTGAAAACTGAGATGTCTTCATCCCCAGTGATCTTGTTAGCCTGAAATAGAACAAAAGAATCTCTTCCTCCCATAATGGTAAGGGTGGAAATCAAAATGAACCAGTGAGGGGGGGATTCAGATGGGAATACCGCTGCACCGTAGTAGAATCCTATAGGAACCTACAGTGAAAAGGATCAGTGGTAGAACAAGACCCAGAGCTGTGTGGAGGAGACTTGTCAGCAGTGATCAGCTTTCAGTGGCCCTCCTTTCCTGCTAGTCGCTGTATATGCCTACACATGCTCTGTACTTATTCTGCCTAAGCTGTAATTTGTCACTTTCCCTCCTGTGATCTCTGTCTGGTTTCCTTACTTTCATGTTCATAATTTATCAAATATCTGTGGTTTTACTGCTTTCCTGTTTTTACTTAGCTTCCTTTTTCCTTGGGCTTTCAAGTCCTGACATGAATGATGAATGAGGTCCGACCTCAAGACTCTGAAGCAAAGACACTTGTGATTTAAAAATGTATAAATAGAGCCTGGTGATTTTCTGCTGAGTGTGTTTGGGGGATGCATGATATTTAGAATTAGATTGTTTTCTTATTTTAAAAGGTTGCCTTATAAAGGAGCGAAAGACAATTGTGATGTGGTATTTAAATTTTCCATACAAATCCAGGCATGTTTATAACAAAGAGGAAAAAGAAAACACTATTACAAAATAAATCAGATCAAATGAGGCCACCGAAAGAGACAAATGTTACCCAGAAGTTTGTTATTATTGCCACGTTAAAGTTCACATTCATTTCCACCAGTGATTATTTGAGAGGTGCAAGTGTGAAGTTCAAGGGCGATGCACACTGTTGTCTCCTTCCCCAGTATTGATGCCCTTACATTTGTTTATGTTTCTTTCTCGTTGTGAGAAAGTTAATGTCTGTGTGTGGCAGGACAATGGGTCATCATGTAGGTAAAGAAGAGACGTGGATTCTTTTTTGTTTTGTTTTTTTTGAGACAGAGTCTTAAGCTATTACCCTGGGTAGAGTGCCGTGGTGTCACAGCTTACAGCAACCTCCAACTCTTGGATTCAAGCGATTCTCTTGCCTTAGCCTCCCTAGTAGCTGGGACTACAGATGCCTGCCACAACGCCTGACTTTTTTGGTTGTAGTTGCCATTGTTGTTTTAGCAGGCCCGGGCCCAGGTTCAAACCTGCCAGCCTGGATGTATGTGGCCAGCACCCTAACCACTGAGCTACGGGCACCGCCCAGAGATGTGGATTCTTCCCAGACCTATTAAGGATCAGGGCTGCTGGTTTTCTTTGGGTTTTCTAGACTAGAGAAGAAGATAGGAACCAGGATGGGAAAACGGACTTGCTGCACTTTAAACTGGAGCTTCCCCTGCAGTCCTCGGAGCACGTTCTTGGCATGCAGCTCCTCCTGACCTTCTCCTACCAATTGCATGTGAGTCAGTCCCTGAGAGAGGCTGTCCTCCCCTTTTTGTATTTTATTTTATTTTATTTTTTGAGATAGAGTCTCACTTTGTTGCCCTCAGTAGAGTGCCATGATGTTGTAGCTCACTCTTGGGCTCAAGCGATCCTCTTGCCTCAGCCTCCCAAGTAGCTGGGACTACAGGTGCCCGCCACAACAGCCTGGCTATTTTTAGAGATGGGTCTCGCTCTTGATCAGGTGGGTCTTGAACTCCTGAGCTCAAGCTACCCGTCTGCCTCGCCCTCCCAAAGTGCTTAGATTTCAGGTGTGAGCCACAGCGACCATCACCCTTTTGTCTTTTAATAGAATAGAACCTGGTGCAGTGGCTTGTGCCTGTAATCCCAGCACTCTGGGGGGCCAAGGCAGGTGGATTGCCTGAGCTCACAGGTTCAAGACCAGCCTGAGCCAGAGCAAGACCCATCTCTAAAAATAGCCAGGCATTGTGGCAGGCACCTGTAGTTCCAGCTACTAGGGAGACTGAGGCAAGAGGATTGCTTGAGCCGAAGAGTTTGAGGTTGCTGTGAGCTGTGAGGCCATGGCACTCTACCAGGGGCGATAAAGTGAGACTGTGTCTCAAGAAAAAAAGAAGAATAGAACCCTCCTTCTGATTGCTAGGAAGGTTGTGACTCTTTCTTGGGATGTAGTTTGGGATTTAAGTTAGGCCCATCGAATGTTTTCCGCTGGGATCATACTAATTTACATGCGCTGTCATGGGCTGTCAAAGGTCAGAGGGTTCTGGGCAGTAACCTTCCTGCCTGGCTCAACCATATAAGTTATAAAGTGAAGGGGGCCATAAAAATAAACTCAAGGTACCACTCTTTTATTGTATACACACAGAAACTGTATAAACTCATCACTGGTACTTTTTTTTTTTATGTATACACACAGAAAATATATAAACTCATCATTGGTACTTGCTCTGTAATACAATATTTCTATTAATCTAACAGATTGTATTACAGAGCAAGAAGTCATTTTTAGTACCATCATTGGTACTTGCTCTGTAATACAGTTTTTCTATTAGATTAATAGAAATCATTTTTAAGGGATTATATGCTTACCGTTTATATTTTATCTTCTTCCGTTTCTACATTTAACAGAGATAAAGTAGAGATCATTTAGAGAAGATTAAGAAAGTGACAAAGCAGTTGGAAACACAGTCTCATGAAAAATTAAAGGAAACATGGTGTTGTGAAAATTATAGAAAATATTTTTTCACACTAGAACAGAAAAGGGCATCTTATAAATAGTTTTAAAAACTGCTAAAGGTGGATATGGGCCCCTTATTTCCATCCCCACAGAAGGAAAGACTGAGAGTAAATGGCCTTATACTGTCACAGAGAGTTATTTCTCTTGAAGAGAAGTTCACCACTAATGGGTTAGGCCACCAAGTTCAAGAGGGTGGCCTATTGCACCAGCCCGGGGAGGCGGGAGGATGGAGAGAGGAGAAGCCCCTCTGGTGTTCACACCACACCCTTCTGCCATTTGTCAGGTGCCTGCGATCAATGGGACCAACCCTTTCGCCTATGACCATGACCTCGCCCACATTGTTGCTGCCTACCAGGAAAGGAACAGTGGGGGACAGTCAGCCACTCCCCAAGGATTTTTCAGGTTCGTGGGGGGCAACAGGGACAAAACAAACTGGAACCTTTGTCATCATCGAAATGTCAGAACTTGTGAATGCTCAGTGATGTGAGCAGACAGACTGCCCAGGAGCGGTCCTTTCTGTCCTGGTCTTTAGACCTGCAACACCCCCTGCCCCTACTTCCCACCACTCCTACGTGCCATCAGGTTGGTGATGACTAATTCCTATATTTATCACACCCTTTCCTTGAAGCGTTTCTTTTTTTTAAATATAAGACTAATTGAGTTTTCTTCCCAGAAAGAAATAGAGAATATGAGTGACTCACCCCCACGATAGCAGCCAGTAGGAAAACAAAAGAGCCCAAGTTTGCTCCTGGAAGGCAGAGCAGAGTGTGTTCACTATTTACAGAGAGAGGCTTTCAGGCTGTTGCATGCTCTTGACTCAGCACATTTGTTTTTCTCTGAAGGCGTCTAAAGTGTTACTGGCCACTTTGGGAAGCCAAGGTGGATAGATTGCTTAAGCTCAGGAGTTGGAGTGCAGCCTGAGCAAGAGAGAGACCCCCATCTGTACTTAAAATAAAAAAACTAGGCCCGGCGCCTGTGGCTCAACGGGCTAAGGCGCCAGCCACGTACACTTGAGCTGGCGGGTTCAAATCCAGCCCAGGCCCACCAAACAACAATGACGGCTGCAACCAAAAAATGGTAGGGCGTTGTGGCAGGCACCTGTAGTCCCAGCTACTTGGGAGGTGGAGGCAGGAGACTCGCTTGAGCCCGGGAATTGGAGGTTGCTGTGAGCTGTGATGCCACGGCACTCTATCCAGGGTGACAAATTGAGGCTCTGTCTCAAAAAAAAAAAAAAAAAAAAAACTAGATGAGCATTGTGGCGGGTGCCTGTAGTCCCAGCTACTCAGGAGGTTGAGACAAGAGGATCACTTGAGCGCAGGAGTTTGAGTTCGCTGTGAGCTATGACACCACAGAACTCTGCCCAAGGTGACAGAGGGGCAGAGTTGACTCTGGCTCAAAAAAAATAAAAAAGTGTTCCTGGCAACCAGACATCGTGGATAGTATACACAGATATTTTAGAAAGGAAATGGCTGCAATTCCATTGTTGCTTACTGATTTTATATAATACACTAGCAGCAGTATTACAATAATAGAGGAAATTTTAAAAGAAAATTGAAAACACTGTCAAAAAAGGAACATTTTCTTCCTTATTCCTTTCTCCCTTCATCCTTACATGGATTTTTGAATGTAGCTATTATCATAGTACAGAATCACTTTGGGATCCAAATTATTTATTTATTTTTTTGATAAAGGGTCTTACTATGTGGCCCAGACTAGAGTGCAGTGGTGTCATCAGAACTCACTGGGAACTTAAATTCCTGGACTCAAACAATCCTCTCCCCTCAGCCTTCCCAGTAGCTGGGACTATAGGAGTATGCCACCAGGCCCAGTAATTATTTTTATAAAGCTGGGACTATAGGAGTGTGCCACCAGGCCCAGTAATTATTTTTATATAGCTGGGACTATAGGAGTGTGCCACCAGGCCCAGTAATTATTTTTATAAAGCTGGGACTATAGGAGTGTGCCACCAGGCCTAGTAATTATTTTTATAAAGCTGGGACTATAGGAGTGTGCCACCAGGCCTAGTAATTATTTTTTATAGAGACAGCATCTCACTCTATTGCCCAGGCTGGTCTCAAACTCCTGACAGTCCTCCCACCTTAGGTTCCCAAAGGGCTAGCATTATAGGTATGGGTCACCGCTCACACCTTCGATTATTTTCATAATTCACCATAAGTATTTTGATAAATATTTTAACCCATACCAACTTGGCACATGCCATTTTTCTGTACTTTTGAATGACTTCTTTCTGTTCTGCAGGAATAAACAGATATTTTTACCCAACACTATTTTTAATTAAAGGACCATCTTCATCCTGGATTGATGGTTAATGACGGTATTACAGTTACAACCATGCTGAATGATCTCAACGCTACCTGACCAGTGAGCAGGGCCTCTGTGAAGCTGCAGTCCTGATTAACGCTGTCATTCAATATCCTGTGGAAGTCATTTATCTACGTTCTGTCAGAGACACACTGGGAGCTCAGTTTCCAAAAAGAAAGGAAGAATTCCTCAGGTGTCCCATGTAGGGACAGACATGGGAAGACTTACATTGGATATTGCTACAATGTTGTATCACTACACAGATGAATGTATCTGTCTGCTGTTTATACAGGAAAAAACTTCATTTCCTGTTCAAAGTGTTTGCCAGTTCTTCTAGGTCAGAACCATCCATATTTATTGTCTTAATAGTCTGTTATTGTCCTCTTTTTCCTTAAGGGCAATATTTGAAACATTCTTGCCATTTCCTGCCTGACCTAAACCTTGCTTTCCTTTGACTTACAACGTGTCACCTGTGACTCAACTGTACTCATAAACCAGGATTTGAGGGGATAAAGTTTGCCTGCATCCTGAGTAAGTATGGCAGTACCCTGCTCATCTTCCTCTGGGTGTTTGAAAGAAGCAAGATATTTGTGTTTCAAGTAACTCTGAAGAGAAAGAAAAAAAAAAAAAAAAGATATTTGTGTTTCAAAATCAAGTGGTGACCACAATCCCTGCAACAGCAGTGCCTCATGGAGAAGGGTATAAGGAGCGTGTATCCTAAGAAGAGCATTTCTGGAGACTTAGCAGGACCAAGGCTACCTCACTGTGGTCTTCTGAGAACTGCCATCTTGCCGGATGTCTGCAGGAGCCCAGTGGACACCTGTGGGCTTCATTGTTTTTCCCTTAGAGACAAAATAATTCTTTTCAGTTTTGCTCAACACAAATCTGGTATCTTCTAAGCACCTCCAAAGACATCAGGAAGTAATTTGTAGAAAAACCTGAGAGTTCTGGGATGTGTTGTTTACTTTCTTTGTTTGTTTTGCCTCAGTCTTGAATTTCAGAACATTACAGTTAGTTCAGACATCTTGGAACGAGTCCCATCTCTGGTCCAGCAGAGGCTTTTTCTCCCTTGAACTGAGAAACACACTGTGCATTTCTTCATCCTGCTGTGAACCACAGTTTGCTCTTTTCAGGGCTGTGTGACAAATACGTAAATCACTAGCACTTTCCACTCCTGGGCATCTCCATGTCCCACTCAGAGCTTGGATTTCCAGAACTGAGGCCTTTCACAGCAGAGGTGGAAGGGGCAGCACAAGGGCCACTTAGCTCCTGTGTGAGGGTGAGCGCCTGAA
>CAUYRH010067222.1:0-37823 GCA_963574655.1 Perodicticus potto | reverse complement strand
TATATCTTAATTTTATCGAACTCTTATTTGGCATGCATTTGTACTAAGCTCATGAGGACTAGCTCATTTTAATCTTTAGAAACCCTATGAAGTGGGTGGTTCCCCTCATACACTGAACAATATTTCTTTTCTTTTTTTTTTCCTTGAGACAGAGTCTCAAGCTGTCACCCTCAGTAGAGTGCTGTGGCGTCACAGCTCACAGCAACCTCCAACTCCTGGGCTTAGGCGATTCTCTTGCCTCAGCCTCCCGAGTAGCTGGGACTACAGGCGCCTGCCACAATGCCCAACTATTTTGTTGCAAATTGGCTGAGGCTGGGTTCAAATCCACCATCCTTGGTAAATGGGACTGGCACCCTACATGCTGAGCCATAGGTGCTGCCCCATGAACAACATTTCTTAAGGGCCATTGTGATAATTGTTGCTGGGGTCAAAATGAGGACTAGTAAGCACTTCCCTTCCAGTGAAGGGAGACAGTAGACACAGGGACTCTCCCACGCAGTAGAGTTTACTAATTAGCTACCATGTACTGTGGCGTGCAATCCACTGGGGTAAGCAGACAAAAATATCTGCCCTCATACTGCTGCATTCCAAAGGGGACAAGATGGGCAGCAAATAGGGAAATAAGCAAATTATAGATTATGTTATATAATAAATGCTAAGGAATGAAGAAATATAGCTAAGGGTATTTTGGATATGGTGGTCAGCTAAGAGAATTTTTACTGAGTCAGTGCAAAACAAACACATCAACAACCAAGATATTATAATTTCAGGGAAGCACATTTTTATGAAATAATAGAGCAGAATAAAGCACATTTTATGAAATAATAGAGCAGAATAATAGAGCACTTGTGTTTGGGGGAGAAGGTATTTGGGATTGCAAGGCGAGGGAAGGCCTCTCTGAAGAGTGACATGTGAATGAGACCCGCATGGTGAGAAGCAGCCAGTCATAGGAAGAACTGGGGGAGATATTTCCAGATGAAGTTCTAAGGTGACATTGAGCTTGGAGTGTTTAAGAAACAGGAAGAATGTGATGAACACAGGAGAGAGGCAATACGATGTGAAATAGAGTGGAACAGGCAGGCTGGGATGACTCATTGGCCCATCTTCCAGATGAAGAAACTGAGGGTCAGAGAGGTGCCATCAAGGACGCACAGTATTGAGATTCCACTGGCTCTAGAGCTCATGCTTATAACTGTCCACACATGCTCACCCCATCCTGGCAGCAAATAGCTCACTAACAGTCATAGACTATATAACAGACATATAAACAAGCATCATACACCAGTCCAGTTGCTCCATGGAGAATCTGGAAGATAAATACATCTAGGTTAGTGATTTGCAGACGGACGCACCTGAGGAAGGGTTGAGGGGAAGCCTGGTGGCTAGTCCCTCGCCTTTAATAGGGCCCTTTGATGTTAATCTGGCCTCTCCAGTAACTTGAATCCCAACCAGGAGAAAAGATCACTGCAAATCTAGTTTTCTCTAATCCAAAGCCGGGAGACCCCAGCTCCTCATTCAGGATGCAAGAGCATGTGGTGCAGGCAGGACACCCCTGCCTCCTAACTGGTCTCACTGGTGGGGTTGCCCAGGGAACATGTATGCTGGAGAACAGCAAGAGGAGTCCCGGTTTCTTTCTTTCTTTCTTTCTTTCTGTTTTCTTTTTTTAAACAGTCTCTGACCTCCTGAATAGAGTGCCATGGTATCATAGCTCACAGCAACCTCAAACTCTTGGGCACAAGTGATCCTCTAGCCTCAGCCTCCCAAGGAGTTGAGTGCACTTGAGGTGCCCGTCAAGTGCCCGGCCATTTTTAGAGACAGGGTCTTGCTCTTGCTCAGGCTGGTCTTGAACTCCTGAGCTCAAGCAATCCACCCACCACAGCTTCCCAGAGTGCTAGGATTATAGGCGTGAGCCTCCCTGCCCACATTTCAAATATGTGAAATTGCATCCCTACATCCCTCTCTACCAAGGAAAACACCTTCTGAAAGGCACTGTGTAAACTGAAATTGTTTTTTTTAAAGCAACTTTTCTCAAAATTGGGACTTAGATTTCCTCTTTTTGCTCATGCCTTGTCTTACCGTCTTCCCCTGCTGTGAAGCACTTGGTGACTCCTCTGCATGTGCTTTGGGAGATGGTGTGGCAACCACAGGAATTCTGAGCCTTGATGAAGGATGACATTTTCTGTCCTTTTGCTTAGATCCCAGCTCCTCCCAGGGACACTCGCTATCTGTAGGGTCCCCACTGTCCCTGAATCAGGCGATGGAGTCTCCAGAGAGGCCAGACCCTGTGGGGAGGCTGTCATGTGGCAGCGCCCAGGAAGCCTGGGCTCCCTGCCCCAGTCCTGACCAATACATCTCTTGGGCACTGGTTATGTTCAGCCCTTTGTCCTCTTGGGGCCTCCAGTGTTCAAAGTTCCTAAAGTTCTTTCACTTATGTCTTTCTTCCCAGCCTTGAGCCCTGAGTAGCCCTGAGTACACTGACCCCTTTTCTCAGCACCCCCTTGTGATTCTGTTATACTGAAGTTTGTCCACGTCGCCCTCCCCTCGGATCTCCCTTTGGCCCTCGTGTGCCAATCAAGCTGATAGACCTTGGGGCCATTTGGACTGCATCACTGAGTCCCGAGCATCCCTTTTTTGAGGGCTTCTCTTTTTGCCTGTGTTTTTATCTTTATTTTATTTGGCTTCTGTTAAAACTTCCCCTGACCTCACCCTTACCCAGCTCTGACTCTTTGGGAGAGAGAATTGATTAATATTCTTTCATATCCTCTTTGAAACACATTGGTGATCTAATCACAGAGAAGTTCACGTTGGTAAAGTGAACAGCAGGGCAAACATAGTAAGAAGTATCTCTTTCATCCTACGGTGCAAAATGTAGTCTTTGGAAGGGAGGAACCATCCTCCTACAGCTCAGAGATTACAGAGGCTCCGAGTTTGTTCTGATTCTTGGACTCAAGAGCTGAATTAGTTACAGGTAGGTTGCTTAACCTCCCTGTACCTTGATTTTCTCATCTCTAACATGGGGTGAGGGCATTACTTATTTCAAATGAGTATTAAATGACATTAACAAAAACCAGCCAAAGTGCTTAGCACAGTGTCAGACACATAGAGGGTGGTCAGTAAATGGGAACTCTTTTTAAAGGAGATTCTAAGAGGGTCTCTCCAGCGACGTCAGTGCCTTCTGCTAGCCCTAGACAATAAGGCTGTGTTTCCTCATCTCATTCTTCCCTGGATTGGATCCAAGGCCTGATGTGACTAAGTCCCCACTATGCCTTGATGATAGGACATCCCAGAAGTGTGAGTGTCGCTTTAGACTTTCCCTGTCACCCTACCCATACTTGGAAGTTATTTCTAGATTGCTTATGACGGCCAGCTTCAGAAAGAGTAAGCAAAGAATAATTTCTTTTCCAATGATGTGTTTGTAGTACACATGTCCAGGCTTCTGTGCTGGTCACAGTTGGGTTAGAATCTGACCTATCTGATACATGTTAAGTCACCTTAAATTTCTGATAGGTCTGTATTTAGATCTTTCATTAAACACGGCACTTGCGGTCATCACTGGTTTTCTCCCTGAAATCATCTTGACTTACCCGTGCTCTGTTTTTCTACATCTCCATTTTTGACCTTCAGTGTCTGTTGTCACTTTTTTTGGCATGCTTTTCAATAACGCAGCAATTCAACACAAAGTATTTGCTGTTTTTCAGGGACAGTTTGCAAGCCAAAGAAAAGCAAAAAGTATCTTTTGGCTCTAGGGTTTATTTTTTCATTCCATTCTGAATTGAGCTTGATTTTTTAAAAATGTTATCTCGTTGAACCTATGTATTCTGTCTAAAATAAACTTACCTGTTGCTAATTTTTCTATATGCCTGAAAACAAGATAAACATGTGTTTAAAAGCCTGTCTGCCTATGAGCATATAGCTTTAGGAGGCTAGAGAAGAGGGCAGTTTAGCAGAAATATCTGGCTGATTTTGTACCCCTGGTGCTTGTAGAGTTGGGCTCATAAGAGGCTCTCATTCGAATGTTTGTTGAATGAATATGTGCTGTTTTAAAGACTGGTTCTTTTATATAAAAAATATCCTGTACTTGAATACTTGTATTATTCAGTCTCTGGCTACCCTGTGAACTAAGAGTGGACAGGAAGTTTATTTATTTATTTATTTTGAGACAGAGTCTCACATTGTCACCCTCTGTAGAGTGCAATGGCATCATAGCTCACGACAACCTCAAACTCTTGGGTTCAAGTGATCCTCTTGCCTCAGCCTCCCAAGTAGCGGGGACTATAGGCTCTTCCCACAACACCTGTCTAGTTTTCTTTCTTTTCTTTTTTTTTTTTTTTTTTAGAAACAGAGTCTCACTTTGTTGCCCTCAGTAGAGTGCTGTGGCATCACAGCTTACAGCAACCTCCAACTCTTGGGGTTAGGTGATTCTGTTGCCTCAGCCTCCCGAATACCTGAGGCCACAGGTGCCCGCCACAACACCTGGCTATTATTTTTGTTGCAGTTTGGCCAGGGCAGGGTTTGAACCTGCCACCCTTGGTATATGGGGCTGGCGCCCTACCCACTGAGCCACAGGTGCCACCTTATTTTTTCTATTTGATAGTCTTGCTTAGGCTAGTCTTGAACTCCTGAGCTCCAGCGATCCACCCTCCTCAGCCTCACAGAGTGCTAGGATTACAGGCATGAGCCACTGTGTCTGGCCCAAGAATGCTCTTTTTGATGCAGTTAAATTGCAAATTGCTGACCAGAGCTAGTTAGTGCCCCAGCCAGGGGCTTCAGGCTTGTGTGATTTGTTGAATTTCACATGCATATTCACCGGGGAAAATTATTCAGTGCAGAAATGTTAGAAGCTATAAATACACAGACTCTAATCAAGTCCAGAGGAATTAAAAATCTAACACTGAGTAAGTAAAGCCTCTCCTGGAAAGCCAATAGGTTCATTAGAAAAAAAATTATAAGTTGCAAGAAAAGATCAAATCTGAGCTAATAATACGTGTGACATTTTTATAGAAACAGCCTGTGTACACGGCAAAAGAGTTCACCAGTTTCATTAACCTCATTATTCAGTTTGTTGAGTTAACAAAATCTAGAAAGTTGGTAACAGTAATGAAGCAGGGAAATGTGAGAAACCAGAGTATCTAGGTGAGCTTTGAGGCATCAGGCCAAGCGTTTTTAACCACCTGGCAGAGACGATTTTTAGAAGAGAAGGAAGGAAAGAAAGAAAGAATGAAAAAGAAAGAGGGAAAGAGGAAGGAGGAGGAATAATTTGTTTTGCTTCCTGCCATGGAATTATCTCTATTCACCCACCTTATCTCCAGCCTACTGCCTTAAGAAATGGATTTGCTGCGATTACGTCAAAACGTCCTGGCTGGCCATTTCCTGAGGCTCAGTGATGGGGTCATGTGGGGGGGTGTTGTGGAAGCCATTGTCCTGCCCTGACCACTTGCACCTTTCCCTGCTCTCTGCAGAAGATGTCCAGGTTCCGGCTGCCAGAAAGCAAAGGAGACCAGAGTGACGGGGATGTCATGAAACCCACCCCGGGGTCTGCTCTCCATTCCTTCCCATGTTTCCCACAGTGTGTTCTGCAGAACACCCATCCCCCAAGGATCTCCGGGGAAGGAAGATTTGGTTGATTAAAATAAAGGGCTTCTGTGTATAGGGGTGAGGGCACACTGCATATTATATTCCCTTTTGGAGAATCACAATGGCCACTAGTATATGAAAAACGTAAAAAGTCTCACACTTTTAAAAGATCATTTGATTCGGTTTTTAAAAATGTATCTGATCCCTTTGGGAACCACATGTCAGCAACCTATAAACACTGGGAAAACTCCTGGAAGGAAATGCATTTATATAGCAAGAGCAAAATGCTATAAGGATCCCAGATGTTCTGGTTTCGGTCACCTTGTTTTACTGCACCTTCTTGCAATTTATCATTATCTGAGCACCACAATACATGAAGCTCCGGTGGCTATTATAGGATAGAAAGATGGGTAAAGGTAGCCCCTGACTTCAGAGAGTTTATGATCGTGTGCTGAGGAACAGATATATGCATGGGCTAACAGAGGAACCTTGTGGGAAACACAGAGTGGGGGTTCAGAGGTGAGAGAAGGCGCAGCCTGTCGGGAGTCTAAGAAAAAGCTTCACAGAGGAGGGGGCATTGGAGAAGAGCTTTAAAAGGTACACAGAATTCAGGATTGGGATGGGACATTTAAAGATAGAGTTGAAGAGGAAATAAGCGGTCCTCTGCGGCTGGATGTGAAGGCACGCAGGGGAGAGTCAAAGGGGACCCCCAGACCAAGTAAGGCTTGTATGCCAGACTGAGATGACTAACTGGATTCTGCGGGCGATGGGCAGCCGCTGCAGGTTGCAGAGTAAGAGAGGGAGCCCCACCTTGGTAATGATGGGAAACCACGACATGTATGACCAGGACATGGCAGAACAGGAAAAGGGGGGACAGAGAGGGCAAATGATAGTCCATTTGCATAGAAAGTCAAAGGGAATGGTGATGAGATCCGAATTTAGTGGGAGGTAGAAGACATTGAGAACCCACCAGGAGCTCCCTAGGGCCAACATCCAACTTCCTTGGATCCCCGTGGTCTGTCCCTCTCTCTCTGTCCAACTCAATGTCACATCATCTTTGTGCCTGTCACACTTCCTTTAAGCTCCTTGAACATTCCATGGCCTCTCCTCCCATCAAACCTTTGCCTACACTGCCCCTTTTGCCTAAGATAGTGATGAAGATGATGCTGTGGCTGATGGCTGAAACAACGGAATGCTTACTGTGAGCCTGACACTGTTCTGTGTGTTGCATACATTAGCTCTTTTCCAGAAGAACCTTCCTGTTTTGGAGTGGTCTGTGTTTTCTCTCATTTTTCATGGGGAGCTAGTCCCACTGCCAGGGAGTGCTGACCTGAGATGGCCAGCCTGGGGTTTCTAGCCCATGGTAATATCTTCCAGGCATATACCTAATTAAACTGAAATTCATTAGAAAATACACAGACTACCATGCTGTATTTTGGGGTGCATGTTTCTGTGTCTGCTTATTTTTGGAAAAATTAAAACTATACTAAAAACAACCAGAAAATAATCTCACCATGTTGAGATACCTTAATGCAAAGTTGTGATAGGTTTTGTCCACCTCTCACTGTACCCACAGCACATAAAACACCACCCAGCACATAATAAGAGCACGATATATGTTTGTTACATGAATGAGTGAATGATAAATTAATGGAATTTCTGAAGAGATATGTTGTGGTCCCCAGGTCAGTTCTTTAGGGCATGGCTCTACTTACCTTTTCTCTCATAGCCAAATTCACCAAGACCTCTGCCACCCACTCACAGGGTGGCCTTTTCTCCCATGGTCTTTTTTAAAGGTCACAGAGGCCACAGCAGCACAAGAGTAAGGACCCCAGGGCAAAAATGTTAATGTAAGTGTGTCAGCCTGGCTGCTGGCCCCCTCCTGGCCCAAGGTGTGGTGGGACAGGTGAAATACTCTAAAGGAAGTTAGACATCTCAGAGGACCCGTCTGAGATGAAGGTGTGGGAGAGCGGGGAAGAGCGGTGCTTGACACGACTTGTCACCAGTTCTTGCTGGTGAGGATAGTTACACTTCCAAGATTTTAATTCTATGATTCACTAACAAAGACTAGATCTCAGGGGACACAGCCTCTGCTGTGGATTGCCCAGGTGTATATAGCTGTGAGCTTCTTTAACAAAGACTCAGAGGCCAGCAGTCCTCTTTACAGCCCAGAAGTTTTTAGGTCTCAGCCTCCTTGCCAGGTGATAGTGACAGACATGAGCCAGCAAGGTAGAGGCACTTGGGGTTAGAGCCAGAGTGTACCCAGGTGGGACTAATGAGACTTAGAGACAGAACTCGGGCTGTGGAACAGGGAGGCTCTCTTGCCTGTTATACCAACTTCCTACAAAAACATGCCAAATATGGAAAAGACAATCACCCTCCCAGCACTAGACAGGACAATGATCAACTGGAAATAAGGGCCAAGAAAAGGGTAGTGAGTTCACAAGAATATTTCTTCACTTGGGGAAGAATGTAAGTTTTAAAATATGGCAAAAATTCACTTGATCATAAAAATTGAGATTAGCAAATAAACATATAGCCACCCCCAGAGGAAACTAGTTTTAAGATTTTTGTATCAGTTATGTACATCATTTATTTATAAATATATGCGTTTATCCTGCCTAGTGTGTTGCACGTAAATTTATTTTTCTACTTTTGAAAAGGGAATCATGTTTATATGCCGTGTTGTGTTCCGAGTAGACACAGATTTTTGTGGATCCAAAGTTTATAAAATTTGAAAGTCTTCTTTAAGAAAAGATGTCAAAATTCTGACTGTAAACATATGTACAGGGCCTTGAAAGACACTGTCCAAATTCAAACCTTCTGAGTTTCTCAGTAAATCCCCCTCTTTGTGCTTTAGGTTTTTGTCCCCCCCCCGCCCCTCACTTAACAACACATAATAAACACCCATGAACTTTTTTACTCTCTCATTTCCATTGGGAAGGTACTCAGAAAAGCTCACTTCAAAAGCATACATTGTGGGGCGGTGCCTGTGGCTCAACAGAGTAGTGCGCCAGCCCCATATGCCACAGATGGTGGGTTCAAACCCAACCCCGGCCAAAAACTGCAAAAAAAAAAAAAGCATACATTGAGCACCTACTGTGTGCGTGGCACTGAGACTACAGTGAAAGGAAGCTGAGGCCCCAGGGCTTAGGTCTCATCTGTACAGAATCACACACACGGGCAAAAAGGCCGCTTGGCTGGCATCCCGGGATGGCCCCTGCACAATTCACTTACTTCATAGGCTCCTAGAGGAAGTCCTAGGAGAAGCAGCATTGCTTATGTTTGAACTGAGCACTGGACACACAGTTCCTCTTGAGCCACTTACTTCAAGTCAAGCTCTCTAAACAGGATTGCATATATTCCAAGAGCCTTTGTTCTGACAATATGGCTGACAAAGCACAGTCTTGAGCTCCATCAAAAATAGATGCTATTATGCCAGTGATATAAATAATGTAGCTTCAAAAATGGGGAAAATGGATTGGAAGACTATAATTAAATATAGTTCAAATGTTGTTTAAAGCCAATCACTATAGCTTCAGTTTGAATTTTTAAAGCTCTAAATTAGAAAGCAATTAATCTTTTGCTAGTGCATTTAAAATGCACACCATACGATGAAGGGAGTGTTACCCCAAGTTAAGTGCAATGGCAGCGTGGAGCAGATGTCAAATGGGTTTTCTGTTTTAACATGTGAACTGGAGTGTTTTAAAAGCACGTGTTAGGATAACCCTCATTCGAGCACACGTGGATGTTTTTCTAAGTTATTATCAAAGACTATTTATTACAGTTTTTATATTCATTTTTTAAAATGCTGTAAATGCAAATGAGTCTTTCTTAGTAACCACATAATGCTTTGGGGTTTGGGGTGGAGGCTTTTAGAGTCCACACCTCAGCTGACATTATAGTTCAAAAGGAGCTCTCAGGGATCCAGGAACTCATAGGGATCCAGGGGGGACAAAGCACCAGATGAGGGGAATTCAGCTCATTTTTAAATACTTCCAAGTAGACAGATTCCCAATTGTTCTCAATGACCACTCCAAATTTAAATAGCCAAATCATTAGAAATAACTACCCAATGTTAGGAGACAGTATTTAAAAAGTAATAGTACATTTACATGGTGAAATTCTACAAGGCCATAAAAAGAGAAGGCTCTTTATGCATGATATCAAAAAATCTTCAAAAATGGACTGTAAAGTAAAAAAGGAAAAGCAAGATGCTGCATATAACATGCTGCCATTTGTGGGAGCAAGTGGGGAATAGAAAGGTGTTTGTATGTGTAGACGAGATCTCTGGGAGGGCACACAACAGCAGCAAAGCTGGGCAACCTTCAACTGTGTACCTGTTTGAATTTTGACCCATGCGACTGCATCACCTACTCAAAAGTTAAATAGAAAATGAAAATATGATTAGTCGTCACCTAAGGAAACCCTACATTTTGTATACTACAATTCGAATCTGATTTTTGGGCTTAAAAGTCAGATGCTGTTCCATCCCCTCTGTCTTTTACCTTGGACGGTGGGTAATAGACGGTGGGACCATGCTCCATCTTGATTTCCCCTGGAAAACCTGGTCTTTGGGAAGTTTCTCTCTAGTGGCAACATTAGCGGGAAGGGAAATCTTGATCCTTCTGGATCACTCCTTTAGCTTTCCCAGGAGAGGGGAGATGGTGAGGGCAGACTTCTCAGGAAGCTGCTTGGGAGGTACCACAAGTCAAGTGCTGCTGGACTCCAAGTCGGCTTTTTGCCTTGTGGCAGTGGTTGGCGGGCTCTTCGGAGACGAGCCTGGGCCATACCTCACTCCCTCCTTGCCTGGGTACCACCCTTGCCCAGGTACTGGGTACCAAAGCGGGCAGATCAGCGGTGCTCTGGGAAGTGGCTCTAGGACATCTTCCTGGTCTGCTGGCCGGGGCTGAGCAGTGTGGTGCCTGAGCGTGTCAGATGGCTACCCAGCCCTTTGGAGCAGAAATCCTTGACCTTTGGAGGAGACAGGGAAGGAGGACACCCAACTTCAGCAATCACCACTGAGCAAAATGTTCCAGAATGGAAACCTCCACAGAGCAGGGACCAGTGGTAAACTCTTTTTAAAACCTAAGATCTTTGATATCAAAAAGTCCCGCCCTCAAACTGCAGGACTGCAGCTATCTTTATTACCTAAGAGAAGACTCTCCTCGAGGATAAATCAAAGAACTTCATAATTTCTCTTGTTCTGTTTTATGGACGTGGATGTGAAGTTTGTCCTCACGACGTTATATTTACCTAAAATAAATGGCAAAACATGACAGCATCAATGGAAAATAAGACTTTTCAGTTCATCGCTAACCGGACAGTGATAAAAATAGGCACTGAGAAGCCACAGCATAAAATATACCCTCCAAGTTCTATGCTTGCAGGAGGAAATGGATTCTTTGGCTGATTTCTGAAAACTCCTCAGAGGCAGTTATTCTTTAAAGAGGCCCCCTAAGGCCTTAGGCTCTTCTAAGTGTCCCCTATTTCCATGCATCTCAGCGTTGTGCAGAGGCTCAGAGATGATGCTTCTGTTGGATAAGCATAAAGAAGGGCTCGCTGTCCCCTGGCACCCAAGCATTGGCTGCTGCCCAGGACATCTGACCCTGGATGTTGATACAAACAAAGCTGAAGTGGTTAGTTGCTTGTCACAGATTTCCAGAAAAATTAGCACCAGTCCTAAAAATTTGAAGGTCAGGGCTGATGAAGTCCAAGGCAAGGCCTTGATGGTGGTAAAAATAAAATCCACAAAAACTCTGAAGAAGGCTGGGCATGGGGGCTCACACTTGTGGTCCTAATACTCTGGGAGGCTGAGCCGGGTGGATCATCTGAGCTCAGGAGTTTGAAACCAGCCTGAGCAAGAGTGGGACCCTGTCTCTCCTAAAAATAGAAAAACCAGACAGGTGTTGTGGCAAGAGCCTGTAGTTCAGCTACTTGGGAGACTGAGGCAGGAGGATGGCTTGAGCCCAGGATTTTGAGATTGCTGTGAGCTGCGACACCACAGTACTCCACCCAGGGTGACGATAGAGTGAGACTCTGTCTAAAAAAAAAAAAAAAGGAAAGAAAAACCCTGAAGAAGAAAAATAAACCCTCTAATACTCTGTTTAACATAAGCATTAAACTTCCATTTGTATCCCAGCCACCTGCTTGAGAGCAAGTCGCCCAATCTCTATATCCTAGACTCATATGTATGAAGAAAACAAAACACAGTCATATCACACCTCACAGGGCTGATGGGAAGATTAAATAAAGCATACGAATAACACACAGCAGAGAGAAAATGCTCAGAAATTAGAAGCTATTGTTTTTGTTATTAATATGCAGAAGTTGGGGAAGAAGTGTAACATTTCCGGTAGCCTTGTCTTGGGAGAAGCACAGGTTAGCTCAGGAATGTGATCATGTTTTGTTTTTCCAAGGACGGGCCTGGAAACCAAGTGGAAAAGTGAGCAAGAGGATAGTGCGGCTCCCACTCTTTCTTGCCCATTCTTGGGGTTTCCTGGTGTCTCCACCCTGCAGGCTGTAACTCCTATGTGGACCCCAGGCCCCTCCACATCTAATAAGGGCAGCCTTCCCCATTATTGACATTCCCTGCTGTGCCGTCAACCAGGTTATTCCAGAGTTGATTTGTATCTAACATGACTGTAATGGACGTACTTATCACACCATAAACCCCAAGGCCACGGGAAGGTGAAGATGGGCTAAAGAATACATTACGTTCAATGAAAATAATATGAATAAATCATTTGATAGGAAAACACATAAACCCAAACAACACATCACATTTTTATGGGATTTTACGACTTGCTTTTTTTCCTTATGACTTGCCTTCCTTCCGTCAGGCACCGGGGCCTTCCCTTGTCTGAGGCAGGGATCCTCCGTTGTCTTCCCTAACAACAATGGTGACAGCAGTTTCTAGAAAATATTTAGGGAACTAAGTAATACACAGTATATATAATGAGAATATGGATGGATTTCAGTCAAAGAATTTCTTAAAGGCATTTCAAGGCGGGAGATTGCTGGCATCAATTTTATAGGCTACAAAATTCCTCCTCTAAGACGAGTTTCTAGCATCCCCTGGGGCGAAGTCCAGTGTGCCAGTGATGAGTGAACTCAGAGGGGTGGCAGAGGATGGGCTTCTTGTTCTTGTTCACATATAGAGAAGGCACTGGGTCAGCAAGGGAGAAGAGGGGCTTTAAAAATCTAACAGAAAAATCAGCAGTAATTTTAAGATTACATGCTCTCTTGTCTTTGTGTTTTGGGCACTGCACCTCTCTTTAGGCTGATGTGATCCGTGCAGAAACACCAGGTGCAGGACTGCAGAGTGCAGAGAAGTGTAATGTTGGGGTAAATGCTACAAAGGTTCTGGGCTGCTTGGACTAGAAAGACAGGCAGACCAGTTCAAACAAGGTTGACTTGCTGGTGGTATTATCTAGATTATCTGAATCACCTACAGCACTGGTTCTCAACCTTCCTAATGCTGCGACCCTTTAATATAGTTCCTGTGGGTTGCGACCCACAGGTTGAGAACTGCTGACCTAGAGCAATCCTGATGAGGTTGGGAGGGCGCAGGTGGAGTTCTTTCTTAGCCTTTCTATTGTATAGGACTAGTCTAGGTGTTCTGGAATTCCTTCCACCAGCAATCTCTCTAAAAACCTAAACCTAATCATCACCTAAAAAGAAACAATAGTCTCTTTTTATAAATTAGGTTTGTTTGTAAATAGCAGTGATACAGAGAATCGTATCTGGTTTTTGTTTATAATAGCAGTGATATAGAGAATAGTATCATTTTTGCTTGTAAATAGCAGTGATATAAAGAAGGCCATCATATTTGAACAAGCCTGTCGTTGTACACCAAGCACTTTGACATATAACTGTGAAAGATTTTAGAACGATATTATAGTCTCTGTTTTTACTTCCCCTATTTCTACGCACAACTACAGTTTAAAGGTGTCTAAAGGACCTCATAGTTTATATTTAAAGCTGTTTTAAATTAATCCAGCAGAAGGCCAATATAACAAGATAAACAGATCCTAGTCCACCTCTGGCCCACCATGCTCCAGAAAGACAGTAGCTGCGTAAACAAGTAGCTCACACTAGGGATGGCTCTACCTACTCACGTCAGCACTGGGCAGAGATGCTTCAGCTTTTTGGCTTCACACAGCACTTTTCATCAAATAGCTCGGCAAGGAGTTCTGATTTGTGGGCTTTTTTTTTTTTTTTAAGGCCAGTATTTTGTACAATCTCCTAACTCCAGCCTTCTAGCTTATCAGGGGCTTTGGATAAAAGGTGTTTAGTCCTGACATAGCCAGATAGTTCCATCTCTCCAAAGAGTTGGGGATCTATCATTATTCATTGGTTTTGGAAAGATTTTCATGTCTTTATGGCATTGTGTCCCAGGGCCCAGGGATGCCTTTGGTGATGGAAATTTATGTTTCTTCTTTTCCTATTAGGATTGTGGGTGAAGAATATGACCCGCAGGGCAGTTTTATGTTTGGCTCGGCTTCTGACAAAACATGCCTGCATTTGCATTTGTGTAGGACTTGTAATGAAAATGTAATATCCTTTAGGGGAGGCAAAATCCGTGGCCTACCACCTAGCTTTTATTTTTGCATGAATGGCCTCAGCTACATCTGGTGAAATGTCTCTAAATGTGAGGAGAGTTACTTCTAGAAATTTTCCACCAGTTAAAAAAATAATCATTATTTTTTCTTCCTCCATTTTATTGACCATGTTTGCTTGTTTGGTTTGTTTTTTTTCATAGTTCTTAAAGAGCCACAGAACATTTTAACCTTGAGCCCAGAGCCAGGCCTCCCAACACACTTTAGAGGGAAGACAGCACCTGGGCACAGATTTCTATCTCTGTTCCCCACCGCAGAAAGGCACTCCTGCATGGGCAACATCAGGAAGGGAAATTTAAGTTTGCTTAAGTTGTTTAGTTGCAATAGCATTGTGCCTTCATTTGAGAGAAAGATGACCAAAAAATAGAAACAAAACACAAAAACTGATGTTGCCAAACATTACCACTGCAAGTGTCATTTAGAGGAAGCCTTTGGCATCTGGATACTAGTTTGTCTCTCCAGCCCAACGAAAGCTACATGCAATATTCAAAAACTATTTTGCATGCAATGTAGTTGTAAGACATACTGTGTAAAGTTACATATATTTGTTATATATATTCTTTATATATGTATTGGTAGGTGATGTTTTTATTATTGATCAAAGACTGCATCCAAAGCATTATTTATCATACTAAAAATAGCACACAGTTTACTTTCTCTAAAGTTGTATTGGGTGATTGAGGCTGTAAAATGCCCTGTTTTCCAGTAAGATGAATCTCCTGACATTAGGCAGAGTCTACTTAACCTCTACGCTATGACTGATGTACTGGATGGATCTGTGCTGAGCATTAACGCTGGGCTAACGATATCCCCTCCTGCACACGGTATTGATCTGCTTGGGTTCCAGCTTACTAACCCCAGCTGCTCCCTGCTATCAGGGAGAAGGTGCTGAATAAGCAAAGGAAAAAAGGGACCGGCTGAAGGGACCAATTCTTTCCTTTCATTCAGGAGGGCTCCTGTGATCCTCAACAGCAGTGACAACAAAGACTGCCCTGCAAGCCTGCCTATGGGAGAGTGCTGGAAAAACAAATGCTTCATCCTGCCTTGGGAGCCCCACGGCGGGGGGGACCACAACAACACAGTACCAGAACCTGACCCAGGCCCTGCATTTATCTCTGTCTCTTCCTACATGTCTTGGGAGTCCCACACCAAGGCAGGGGACATTGTCTTGCCTTTGTTCTCTCGTGGGCAGAAACTCTCAGGGAATGCTTCAGAGAATGGAAGGTGGACATTCCAGAGACCTCAGCTGTGTTGCTGCTTTACCACTTCCTGAGCGGTGCCTCAGTTTCTTCATCTATAAAATGGGTAGCACCCATGTCACCAAGCTGTTGTCATGACTATATGAGATGATGCCTGTGAAGTGTTCAGCATAATGCCCCATGAAGGCTTACCACTGAACAAACATTCACGGCTGCTGCTGCCACTGTGCCATGGGTGTCGGAGCTGATGATACAGGGCTACGTTCAGGTCCAACAAGGAGCCCAAAGGATGGAGGGAGAGCACTTCTCAGATACCTTGGCTGATTTGCCTGTTTCTCTACAAAAGGGTGAGAATGTGGTGACTTCCTTTCAGTCAGATTAGAACTCTACAAGGACTTTATCTATTGTTTATTTTAAAGCCCTGCATTTATAATCTCCCCCTTAAACTCTTGCTGGTTTTCTTTTTCTTTTTTGTTTTACACATTAAAAAAAAAAAAAGAATGTTTTCAGCTGCCCTTTCGGCAGCTCTGGGGAGGACAGATTAAGGAGGAAAGTGCATGCACGCATATACCCAAGTAATTAACTTACTTGTGAAAGGTGATATGAGCAAACTCACAGATGCAATGCATTTTCCCACTTAGAATGAGAGATTGATTTCTTGTGTTAAGATTGCAAGCACTGTGCTGTGGTTCGGTTACTGAGATTCCTAGAGACGCACTTATAAATAGACCCAAGGCTTATGGAAGAGTGCTATGTATATCCTATGTAAATTTGAACGTTTTCTTCCCATCCAAGTGGCTAAACATGGAGAGATCCTGAGATAGGGGAATGTCCTGTATGGTTGATGGAGCAGGCCTTATCTCTACGGATGTTTCATGCTGTAGCAGGTGAAGAGCACATTTCTTCAAATGTTCACTACAGGTGCAACAACTCACTTCCTTCTTCTTCCTGTAAAAAATGTACGAAATCCTAAAGCTGGAGTCCCGAGGCCCAAGGGCGAAGTAGATGCCTCATTTCCTAACTGGTGGGACTCAGCACGGCCCTTCTCAGCGTCCCCCCAGCCCTTCCCGCCTCTGCTCAACGTGGCCAAGACGTATTTTAGCTCTTTTTGCCAGAGGTGAAAGTGGGGGTGGCTCTGTCCCCCTAATCATGCCTCTCCTCTCTTCTCTGGTTCCTCAAAGTCCTCCCTTCCATCTAGTCTCTCCCATTGCCTGTGGCCCAGGCACACAAAGTGAGTTTGAAGCCACAGTTCCATTTCCTTGCAGTAGAAGAGAATTGGGGGTTACAGCCCCTCACCATCCTTTACTTGGGCATTGGATCCATTGCAGTTCAAACAAGGATGTGTCCTGGTGCCACAGACTGCCTGTGGGCAGGAGCGGGGTATTGCTGTTCCTTCGGTGAGAGAAGGCCAGGGTGCCCACCATCGGCCAGGCCCAGACAGACCCCACGGGGAAGGGCTGTCCAGGTGCCTGCACCATTCTCATTGCCTCTGGACTCCCCTAGACTCTTTCCAAGCCAGTCGTCTAAACTAGGCCTCTCTTCCATTATCTAAGACTGACCTCTCAGGCCACCGACTCCCCCTTTTAGATGCTTTCTTTCAGTGCTGTTTCTCCCAGAGACCTAGGAGCGAGGTCTCTGTGTGTAATCTCAGCATCCAGGGTGGGCGAGGTCCTGCTGTAACTCCTGACATCTTGCCGAGGCCATGTGTTACTCTGGGCACAGAATGAAAACAGAATGAGGATGAACATCTGACTCCAGTGTCTGAGCTCCCAGTGCCTCCTGCAGGGGACTGTTCGCTCTGACCCCAACCTCTGACTTCTGGCCCCAACCCCACTGCCTGACCAGCTGCTTGCTTCTTGCTGACGGAGCTGATGGCTTCAGCTGCTCAGACCTTAGCACAAGTCCAGTCTGTCTTCCTGTCCCCAGTCCCCTTGGTGTGCCGCCCGGTTATCTACCAATGGATACTTTTCTGCCAACACACTGCTGTGGATATGGGCAAGAAATACTGAGTACCGGATTATAGATGGTTTTTAATTTCTCTTAATTACACTATTTCAATTTTATTTTTTTAACAATGGCATTTAATCTTATACTCTTTCCCCTGTGTCTCTTAGTTATGCTTTCTTTAAGCACATAATGATTATACTACATATATGTGTATATATATATTTTCTTTTTTTTGAGACGGAATTTCACTTTGTCACCCTCAGTAGAGTACCATGGCGTCATAGCTCACAGCAATCCCAAACTTCTGGGCTCAAGCTATCCTTTCGCCTCAGCCTCCAGTAGCTGGAACTACAGGCACCCGCCACAATGTCTGGCTATTTGTTTAGACAAGATCTCCCTTTAGCTGCGGCCGATCTCTAGCTCCTGAGCTCAGGCAATCCACCTGCCTTGGCCTCCCAGAGTTTTAGAATTATAGGCATAAGTCACTGCACCCTGCCCCTCTACAAATATATTTTTTTAAATAAAAATACATTTTTTGTTATGTAAAACAATCAAACAACCTGAGAGGCCTGAGAGGTCAGTCTTAGCTAATAGAAGAGAGGCCTAGTTTAGAAGACTGGCTTGGGCTCGGTGCCTGTGGCTCAACAGGCTAAGGTGCCAGACACGTACACCTGAGCTGGCGGGTTCGAATCCAGCCCGGACCCGCCAAACAACAATGACGGCTGCAACCAAATGGCCGGGCATTGTGGTGGGTGCCTGTAGTCCCAGCTACTTGGGAGGTGGAGGCAGGAGACTTGCTTGAGCCCAGGAATTGGAGGTTGCTGTGAGCTGTGATGCCACGGCACTCTATCAAGGGTGACAGCTTGAGGCTCTGTCTCAAAAAAAAAAAAACAAAAAAAAAACAATTTCTAGAAGACTGGCTTGGAAAGAGTCTAGGGGAGTCCAGAGGCAATGAGAATGGTACAGGCACCTGGACAGCCCTTCCCCGTGGGGTCTGTCTGGGCCTGGCCAATGGTGGGCACCCTGGCCTTCTCTCACTGAAGAATGAGGTATTTACAGAGTATCCTAAAAGTTGCCCCTAAAGTCACCATACGTGAAGAAAATGGGAAATTGTAGCAATGTACCTCTATTTACAAAATACTCATTACAAAATTTTACAAAATATTCATAAAATATTCCCTATATCTGGCCACCTCTTTGTAAAATTTTGTAATGAATATTTTATAAATAAGGATACATTCCTCCTACAGTTTCCCATTTTCCCCATGTATGGTGACTTCAAAGCTGACTTGGGACACTCTGTGGAGTAAAAGGTAATTATTCCCCTTCTCTTAACCTCTATTCAATTTATCCTCTCCAGAATTTATCAGTTTGATGCGTATTGTATCAGAGCATTTTTACTTATTTACCTATTGATATTAATATATGCACACATCATCAGTTATAAACTTAAGAAAAATAAAGGATAACAAACGGTGATTTCCTGGCAGCCGTGCTGTCTCCATTTCGATGTGTCCACCTGAGATTCCTTCCCTCTCTCTCATGTCCCCGTTCTGCTCTCCTGGCCTGACCAGCCTTCTCTGGATCCATTTTCCAGGGCACTGCTCCCTGAGTCTTGAAAGCTACTTCTCTTTACATCTTCTTGGCTTTCTGCAGCCTCATTCCGTGTCAGCACATTTGACTGATCTTTCCCTGTTCATGTTCCTACTAAATTCCTTTCTAGAAACAGGAGTCAGGAGTCATTTGTTCAAATATTACACAGTAACATGTAGGTTGGTAGGCACTCTCTTCTACTAAGTATCCCAGAACTATACAGCAATTTGCATTTTATCACATACTCTTAAAAAAAGTATAACTTCTCAATCTGAGCAAATTTGGGGGCAGACAGTCTCACTACAACTTTTCAGTTTACAAACAGCAAAACTATATGGTCAGTTTTTCAAACCCAATGTAGACGTCATCCCTTAGATAGTTGAACAACGGGTATGTGGAAAAATCCAACTGAGAAACAACAGCTAAAAATAGAATTCAGGAAAACAGTGAGTCATGGCCTGAATGAAAAAAATACATTAAATAATATATTAAGCAGAACAGAATCACCAAAGGAATGTTGTGACTGGTTTAAGGTAACCTTCCCCCCACCCTCTGAACTATAGATGTTAAAGGGTCTCAGGGATATTGGGGACCACAAACACTTTTTTTTACCCACAAGTTTATCATTTGTTTGGAATTTTTTCCCCTTAAATTTGTGATCTACCCCTCCCCTCTCCCAGGTGCACCCCCCCCTCCCACACACACATACACACACCTTGTTTTAGTTCTAAAATAAAGGTTGGTTCAGACTGATTTTTTTTTCTCCCTTAAATGGCAATAAACCTACCTCAGAAAGAGATAGCAACCTGGCTCCGAGTGTTTAGCAGGACAGTAACATCTATGCTAATCCCTGATCAGCCGGTGCTTGTCCCCTAAGTGACCTCGAATTAAGATCAGGCTCCCCCCTCCTTCCTGTTCTCCAGTTACTTCCCCAGACAGTAACGTTAGCATGCTTCTCTGCCCTTCCGTGCTGTGGGGTAAGCTAACATATGACAACATGGGAAAGCTGTGTGCCAAAAGGAGATCCTTCAGTGACACAGGAATGACAAAAAGAGACAGGTCAGCTTAGAAAAGAAGCTCTAAATCCTGACTGTGGCTCCAGCCCCAGTCACAAACCCAGCCACCCTCAGGAGTGTCAGGCACAGTGCTCACGGCTGGGGAGAGGGATGCGGATATTCGACAGTCAGACAACGGCATTAGAAAAGAACTAGTGTCACCACCAAGTGTCAACAGGATGCTGCTTCTTTGTTTGGAGTTTACAGTATCTCCTATGCAAGCCTTCCCAGCTCCTGAAGCTGTGTGCCTTCTCATGGTGGCGGCCCTTGTTGTACTGGGTAGCACATGCCTATAGCCCATTCGGCACGGCTTCTTGTTCCATGTACGCTCATCTTCCCGGTTGGATTATTAACTTACTGTAGGTGGAAGTCATGTGCGTCTCTTAATACCTAAAATTCCATAGACATTTCTCTCACTCTCTCTTTTTCAGCTTTGAAATGTAATTCACAGTCATACAATTTACCCACTTAAAGCACACAATTCAGTAGTTTTTAATATAGTCACAAAGTTGTGAATTCTGTCTCCAGAGCTTATCAATTTGATGTGTATTGTATCAGAGCATTTTTACGTATTTACCTATCGATATTAATATATGCATACATCATCAGTTATAAACTTAAGAAAAATAAAGGATAACGAACGGTGATTTCCATCTCTGTAATCAATTTCAGGGCATCCTCATCATGCCCAAGGAACAATATAGCCTTTCGCTTTTGCCATTTCCTCCCATCCTTATATTCCTTGCCCCATTGCCCTAGAAAGGCACTAGTTTACTTTCTGTCTCTTTCTATTCTGGACATTTCGTATAAACAGGATCATACAATAGTGGCCTTTTGGGGCTGCTTTCTTTCACTTAGCTTAGTGTTTTCAAGGTTGATCTCTGTTGCAGCATATGTCAGTACTGGCTCCTTTTCATGGCTGAATAATATCCCATTGCCTGGATATACCACATTTTATTTACCTATTTATCAGGTGATGGGCCTTTGGGTGGTTTCCTCTCTTTTAGATATTATGAATAATGCTTTTATGAATATTCATACAGAAGTTTTTGCATGAATGTATTTTTTCATCTCTCTTGGGTGAAATCGCCATTCAAATGTTAATTCTAATTGTTTGAGGAACTGCCCACCTATATTTCAAATTGGCTACACCATCCTATATTCCTGTCAGGTGTGCATGAGTGAGGTTTCCAATTGTTCCACATGCTCACCAATGCTTGTTATTACCTGACTTTTTTTTATCCCAGCCATCCAAGCAGGTATGAAGTGGCATCTCATGGTGGTTTTGATTTATTATTTCCTTAACACCTAACAATGTTGAGTATCTTTTTCATGTACTTAATGGCAATTTTATATCTTCTTTAAAGAAAAGCTATTTTTTTTTTGAGATGGGGGTCTTACTATATTTCCCAAGATGGAATACAGTAGCTATTCACAGGTGGAATCAGAATACCCTACAGCCTTGATCTCCTGGGCTTTAGGAATCCTTCTGTTTCAGGCTCATGAGTAGCTGAGATTATAGGCATGTGTCCCTGTACCTGGTTTCCTTTGCCTATTTTTTAATTAGGTTATTCACCACTTTATTATTGAGTTATAAGAATTTTTTATATATTCTATATATAGGTTCCCTACCAGATTGGGATTTGGAAATATTTTGTCTATTTTCTGGATTGTCTTTTTATTTGTTTTCTCATTTATTTATTTATCTATCTTTTGAGACAGAGTCTCACTCTGTCTCCCTGGGTAGAGTGCTGTGGCATCATCATAGCTCACAGCAACCTCAAACTCCTGAACTCAAGTGATCGTCCTGCCTCAGCCTCCCCAGTAGGTAGACTACAGGCATCCACCATACGCCTGGCTAGTTTTTCTATTTTTTTTCTTGAAACAGAGTCTCATTTTGTTACCCTCTGTACAGTGCTGTGGGTTTGTAGCTCACAGCAACCTCAAACTCTTGGGCTCAAGTGATCCTCTTGCCTCAGCCTCCAGAGTAGCTGGGACTACATGTGCCCAGCATGGCACCTGGCTATTTTTAGAGACGGGGTCTCACTCTTGCTCCAGTTGGTCTTGAACTCCTGAGCTCAGGCAATTCACCTGCCTCAACCTCCCAGAGTGCTAGGGTTACAGGCCTCAGCCACTGTGCCTGTCTTTTTATTTTCTTGGTTGTTTCCTTTGAAGCACAAATGTTTTTAATTTTTATAACATTCAGCTTATCTACTTTGTTCTATTGTAAGATTCCATTGACAAATGCATGTTTTCTCTTGAGAGTTTTATAGGGTTTAGTTCTTACATTTAAGTCTCTGATCCATTTTGAGTTAATTTTTGTATATGGTTATAATGATTCTTTAACACATAGCTGTTAGCCATCCATGGATTGTATGATCAGAAGAAAGTTCAAGGTGAGCTATATCATTTATTAATCATTCAATAAAAAATTTATTGACAACCTACTATGTACCAGGTTCTTTTTTTTTTTTTTTTGCAGTTTTTGGCCAGGGCTGGGTTTGACCCACCACCTCCAGCATATGGGGCCAGCACCCTACTCCTTTGAGCCACAAGTGCCACCCTATGTGGCAGGTTCTTATTAGTCACTTAGGATACAACAGCGAGCAAAGCAGCCTGCCTCTTACGAAGTCCTAAGAGTAGTGGGAGAGACAGACTGTAGAATTGCCTCACGCTCAGTGGTAAGTGCTCTGAGTAGAAAGTACAAGGTGGTTTCAAAGAGTCCAGCATGGGGACCCAATCCAATCTGGAAGGCCAGGGAAGGCAGTGATCTGGGTTGTCAAGGGAAGGGATATAGGCAAGTGTGGGGTGAGTGGGTGGGAAGAACGTCTTATAAGAAGAAACTCAGCACTGAGAGTGGGGGGAGTGGGAGACAGGAAATTACAAAGGCAGGCAGGGGACAAGGAAGACCTTTTATTAAACACTTCCTATATGTCAAGTGTTGTAAGCTCTTTTCTGTGCTGCATTAAAGAGTTTTCATCCTAACCCTGGGAAGTAGGGTCATTATGCGTTTCTTGACTGAGGAGACTAAAGGGAAGGGAGGTTAGGTGACTGAAGGGCTGTCTAAGTCCACAGACTGCTCCCAAGGGTCAACTACATTGTCTTTGCTCAAGATTGGAGTCATCCTTCAGGAAAGCACAGAGGTTTAGGTTTAGTAAAGAGCATCCTCAATTGAGATATTTTAGTAACGAATCCTTACACTGGGGAGAGAATAGCCCATCCTTTATGGGACCTGAGACTTCTGGCTGGCGAAAGTATGAAAATGCCAGTTGCTTGCCCTGAGCTCTTTGGGGAAAAGCCTAGTCACTCTCAGTGTCTGTAACCCAAGCTTAATTATCTGGCTGTGTATAGAAGACAGTGTGGGACAAAGCCCCCTGGAGTCACACGGCCCTGCTTCTCAAAAGGTACTCAATGTGAGATCATACTCTGCTTGCTTTAAAGACTTCAAAAACTGGACCTCAACTTTGCACCACCTTGTAATGAAAGGTCTTTGCCTTGACCAGAGTGGCTGATTCTTCTGGTTAAAGAAAATCAATAACTCATTTGAGATACTCTGTTCCTCAAAAGATACCACAGCTTTTTAAAGGACAGTGTTGCCAGCGTGGGTGTATGAATCTCAACTCTGCAGGCACCAGGAGAAGGCTGATATCACAGGAAACTCTAAACGCAGATGAAATTTCCCACCTGATTACCCAGAAGCAAGCAGGCTGGTGTAGCTGTACAGCCATGGGCAGGCAAATGCCCCCCTCTGGAAGTCTCAGGCTTTTAGCTTTCGGATTCTGGCCAGCTGGAAGCTCAGCCACAGATGATAAAGCAGAACGTATGGCAAAGCCTTACTAAAAGCAATCTCCTAAAAGTAGGCAAAGAAAATTGTTAGTCTCAGACTACAGTGCTTCTTGAGATTTTTGCACATCTCTTCCCCCACCTCGAGGCAGCTCTTCTTGCATATCTGTGAACTTGAAAATGAGAGTAGGGATAAACTGGCCTCAGTGTGGAGTTTGTGCTCTTTGAGAGTGTAGCTAAATGCAAGGACTCTTGGTGCTGTGTAACTGGACCTTAGCACCTCATCACTCCATTCCAACTTGGACTTTATGTCTTATTCTATTTTGCCCAACAATAGGCAATGTCATGATCTCAAAATGCTGACAGCCAGGCAAGTCATTTTCATAAATGATTAAAATGGGCTAAGAGTTAGGCAAGAGGGAGCAGTACAAACAAAAACACTGGAGACTCCCTCTCGAGAAGAAGCAACTGCTATTCAGCCCCAATTCATTGCTGCCAGGCCAGTGTTGGCAGACCTTGCCATTTTCTCAAAAAAATCAGAAACCTTGAATTTTATTGGATATTTTTACACTTGAAGGCAGTGTGAGGACCAGGTATGTTGAAGGCTTGTAGGCTGCCAGCTTGCAATCTCTGCAGAATAGCATGGTGCCTGCAAGCACAGACTCTGGAATCCAATTAACTAAATTTGCATTCTGTGCGAACTGTGGACCTTGAGCAAATTATCTAATCTTTTAGCATCACCATCAATTAAAAATTCACCCATTGAGATGTTTGGAGAATTAAATGTCCTTAGCACCATGCCTGACCTATAGTAAACTCTCAATAAAGATTAACTATTTCTATTCTATCCTGATTTCCTTTGAAAAGACAATTCTTCATCCTTGAAGAGCAGGTTTGCAAAAACCTCTAGTGCTGAAACTGCCCAGCAACAGGCCTTGCTGGTAGTGCTGGAGCTGCAAGCTTTGTGGAATAGCCTCTTGCTTTCCTGCAGCTCCTCCAAGGCCAGAAACCCAGTCCCTCCCCCACTGGGCATGCCCAGAAATCATAGATCCTGCCTTAATTACCAGCAATTAAGCCGGCTTCAGCCTGCAGTACAGGATCAGGCATTGTGCCATGGTCTCCTGAGGGCCTTACAGGAACATGGCTCAGCCCTTCCGGAACCTCCCTTACCCCCCAACCATTTATTTAGTCCCTGGACACCCCCATCTCTCGTCAAACCTCCCCAGGATCAGACACACCCTGAGCCATGGAAATCCAAGGACTGTGGGCAGGGGTCCCCCCTTAGCTACATTCTGAACCTCTGCATCCAAACAGGCATTCTCAAGGGCAAACCTCAGCTCACAGGATTCTCTCTGGATTGAATGATGAAAGATGGAGCCCCCTGTCATTGCCAGTATGTATTTTTTTTATTTGCTAAAACAACATTTATAAAAGAGAATTTTCTTTCAACCAGGAAGGAAAGCATATATTAACTTGAGTAGAAAAAAAGCTGAGAAAAGAAAAAAAAGAGCCTAAATAAAAGTATGGGAGCAAGGTAGAGTAGCAATGGCAGAGGTTTCTTTATAATAGGACTCCCTCTGCAAAAATGGAGTGAACCAGTTAGGGCATGGGGGAGGGGGCTGTCCAGACAGTTCTCCAGACACTTGTGCAGACTTTCAATAACAAAATGGTGAGAACTCCAGGGCTCAGATTTGGAGACGTACTTTGGTAAAAGCATCTCTGGGTATGACATGCTCTGGTCCAAGGGCCTCACAGGCTAAATCAGCTAGGAAAGTCCTCTTTCCCAGCTTTGTTTACAGATGCATCTTCAGGCAGCTCTTCCTAGCTCCTGGGAGACTAGGCATGTGGCTCACACCTGCTCTTGGCTCTAGGTCCCTGAGGCCAGATGAAGTTGGTGCTCAGGGCAGCTGAGCCTCCTCCATCTGCGGCCCCCAGCTACAGTGAGCTCTGGGAAGGCAGGCAGAAACTTCCCTGGTTTCTACCCACAGATGGCTTTGTTGTATTTACAGATATGGAGTCAATTGCCACTCACTATTTCAGTAGTTATTAATGTTTTTCACCCCCGTTAAAAGACACACACACACACACACACACACACACACACACACTTAGAATTTAATGGAGTTTTAAAATGAAGATCTAAGATAGCTTCCTCACATTTGTAACTCTTATCTCTTAGGCATGTCTGTGTTTACATAAATGATTCAGGCAAGGAAAACTCCCACTAGCTTGATCAGTGTGACTATTTATCTCAGCAGACTCTTGCTTTTTATTTTTTGTAAAAATTAACCAGATTATGGTATGAGTTCTTGCTTTTCTGAACCTCTGCATGACTGGTCATAGGTGCTTGTCCATCTGTCCTTTCCTTCATCCTGGAACCTCACTAATTATATTCCAGCAAATGGCATTTCTACAGCCTCACTAAGCATAAGGTCAGCCACACAGGACAAGAGCAACATTAATGAATATTCAGCTCCTTCAAGTTCTAATCTACCAGAAATTATGACAAACCAATTAGATTCATGACAGCATTAATAAAAAGTAGAAATCACTTGCAAAGGCGTGGAACGTTGGGTGACACTAACCAGAGGCCCTTTTATATGTAAGGATGCAAAGCTCAGATGTGTGCTGCTGGGTGTTAAACTCAGGGAAATTCATGCACAAACCAGAAGGTGTTTCTGAGGAAGCATTTTCACTGGGATGGTGAGAGGGGTCACATGATGACAGAGAACTCAACGGGTAGAAACATCTGCTGGAAATGTTAAGAATAACCCCACAGGACTGCCCTTTGGTCAGTCTTATCTCACCCGAGGTTGCACTGAGTCCTGGACCTCTGCTACTTAGGAAAAATGGACTTGTTTTCTCAGTTGCACAATTACAACATCTTTTATTTGTTCTCTAAACTCTTCCATCTCACTCCATCTCTCCCTCATGTGACTGCACAAGCCTGGTACAAGCCTGGTGACCTCATCTCCGCAGAGGATGGGTTACTGAGTTAAGAGAACGTGGTCTTTCAGCAGCTGGTGTTTCAGCACCATGGAGAGCGACACGTGCTCTAAACTATTCCCCCACCTCCTTTACCCCCAAACACGTGTTTTTTATTTTTTTGAGACAGAGCCTCAAGCTGTCACCCTGGATAGAGTGCTGTGACATCACAGCTCACAGCAACCTCCAATTCCTGGGCTCAAGTGAGTCTCTTGCCTCTGCCTCCCAAGTAGCTGGAACTACAGGCGCCCGCCACAATGCCTGGCCATTTTTTTTTGGTTGCAGCCATCATCGTTGTTTGGTGGGCCCAGGCTGGATTCGAACCCGCCAGCTCAGGTGTACGTGGCTGGCGCCTTAGCCCATTGAGCCACAGACGCTGAGCCAGTTTGTAACTTTTCTAATGTGGCTTTTTTTTTTTTTTTTTTTTTTTGGGGGAGAAGGAAAGGGCAATTTTTTACTTTACTGGCAAAGGAGTTAATAAGGCACACTATCTCAAAATAACCACTTTTCCTCTTTTTTTTTTTTTCTTTCTTTCCGTAGAGACAGTCTCACTTTATTGCCCTCGGTAGAGTGCTGTGATGTCACACAGCTCACAGCAGCCTCCAACCCCTGGGCTTAGGCGATTGTCGTGCTTCAGCCTCCCGAGTAGCTGGGACTACAGGCACCAGCCACAATGCTGGCTATTTTTTTGTTACAGTTTGGCTGGGACTGGGTTTGAACCCGCCACCCTCAGTATATGGGGCTGGTGCCCTACTCACTGAGCCACAGGTGCCACCCACCTTTCCTCTTCATTCAGCATTTTAACATGAAAATTTTTCCATTTATATCTTTTTTGTTTAATGGCCATAAACTTAGAATGGGTATACTTAATTTATTTTTACTATTTCCCTTTTTCTTTTTTTTAATTGAGGCAGGGTCTCATTCTTTTGCCTGGGCTAGAGAGCGGGGGTATCATGATAGCTCATTGCAACCTTGAACTTCTGGACTCACGTGATCCTCCTCCCCGGGACTATAGGCATGTACCACCTCTGCTAACTATTTCCCTGTTGTGGACGTTTAGATTGCCTCTAGATTTTCTTTCACAACTAATGCTTTAGTAAATATCTTTACCAGCTTTTAAAAACTAAACATCTTCATTTACAAAGTTATAATTTACTGATTTTTTTTCAGTAAAGCAATTTTTATGCACATAATAATTACGCAGGGGACAGTAATTATTTTACAGCTTATCAAAATTACCTTTATATAGTGACTTTTCATCATTTGCCTAGGCCTAAAGATAGCATTTTTAGTCAGTGAAAAATACTTGACTTCTCTCTTATAATGTAAGGATAATTAAATGGCCATTGTTTGCTCCCTTTGATGTCTGTTCCAGGATCATTTAAGGTATGTGATCAGTCTTTTCAAAAGATTCTTAAAATATATGCCAGAATATTTATTCATTTGCATGGACTGCTTCAAATAACAAAAATACTTTAAGAAGAAAATACCTATGTCGTTCACTATGGGGTTATATTTTAGAGATCCTCACATGAAGATGGCAGACTTACAGTCAAATGGAAATATAACCTCCATGTACCTGTCTTTATTTATTTATTTATTTATTTATTTTTGTAGAGACAGAGTCTCACTTTCTCGCCCTCGGTAGAGTGCCGTGGCGTCACACAGCTCACTGCAACCTCCAACTCCTGGGCTTAGGTGATTCTCTTGCCTCAGCCTCCCGAGTAGCTGGGACTACAGGCACCCGCCACAACGCCCGGCTAGTTTTTTTTTTATTTTTTTAACTTTTTCCTGATCACCCTCTAGACGGGAATTCTTTTATCATACAGAGGGAAGATAACCTCAAAAAGTTCTTTTTTTTTTTTTTTTTTTTTTCCCTGAAGTGGAGGACAGGAACCAATGTACAGCTCTTCCTCACCCCAGGCATCAAAATGTTCTTAATTTTAATTTCCTATCTAAAGCCTTGACTTGGCACCCATAGCACAGTGGTTATGGTGCCAGCCACATACACTGAGGCTGGTGGGTTCGAACCCGGCCCTGGCCAGCTAAACAACAATGACAATTGCAACAAAAACTAGCCAGGCATTGTGGTGGCGCCTGTAGTCCCAGCTACTTGGGAAGCTGAGGCAAGAGAATTGCTTAAGCTCAAGAGTTTGAGGCTGCTGTGAGCTGTGACGCCACAGCTCTCTACCAAGGGTGACAAAGTGAGACTGTCTGAATAAAAAACAAAACAAAACAAAAAAACACCAAAAACTTCTTGCTATCTAAAGCCCATTGACTTGAAAGAATTTTCATCAAGTTTTAATTAGCTTATGGTCATAGACCTCTTATTTCAACAGTTTTACTTTTTTTTGAGAGATGTACTACAGGGCAAGAGATATATTCATTTTTGGACTGAAAAAAATGACATTGTATGTCAGGTTCTGTGCTAGGTAATGGGCACATAGCAAAGTACTTAATTTTGCATGAACAGTAGAGAATGTTCTAAATTACTGCCAAGAAACTGCCCACAGGTTGAATACTATACTATTGTTTTATAGTATGGCATATACTGTATGGTATCAACTAGACTAGTGATTTTTGAGGATGTTAGGTATTCTTCGAAAGTTTTTAAAGATCATTATTTAAATTATTTTTGAAAGAAGTTCAAAGCATAGTAACTATATTCTTTTTTTGCTCTTTTTTTTGTTTAACATAATTTAAGTGTGCCATGGAATTTTATCAGTTCAAGTGTGCCGTGGATGAAAAAGGTTGAAAAACCCTGAACTAGACTGATAAGAGGCAGAGCAGTGGTAACTAGACTTGAATTTCAAAGTTTAATTTCCAAGAAGTGGGGTAGAAAGTTTATATATGGTTGACAGTTTTACATTGTAACAACTAAGGACAGTGTTTTGTTTTATTTTACTTTATTTATTTTTGAGACAGAGTGTCACTGTCAATCTTAGTAGACGGCCATGTCACAGCTCACAGCAACCTCAAACTCTTAGGCTTTAGCGATTCTCTTGTCTCAGCCTCCCAAGCAGCTGGGACTACAGGTACCTGTCACAACACCTGGCTATTTTTTTGTAGTTGCAGTTTTCATTGTGGTTTAGCTGGCCCTGGCCGGGTTTGTGGCTGGCGCCTATAACCACTGTGCTAAGGCCAGTATTTTAAAAATCAAATAACATCCATGTACTGTCCTCATCTCCTAAAAGAAAAGACATTTATACACCAAAATGTAAGAAGGCCATTTTCTCAAAAGACAGGGCAGTAACTTTGAATGGAATAAGTTTTTTTTTCTCTTTTGTTTTTTTCACTTTATGGTCCTTTTCTTTTGCATCATTAATTGGTCCTAAAATGTGGACTGTCATTTAGGATACACAGGTATGGTTTACCTAGTCTCTCTGTGTGCCGAGAATAGTAAACATTATTATAATGATGATTTAGCAAACCAAATAACTAAGAATGTTCTATTAATCTTCTTAGAAATTTTCTCCAACTGAAAATTTCTTCTTTCTTATAAATGGCCATTTCTTCAAATAGTTCTCAAAGACCTTATAAAAATAAGCCCTACCATACTGTTATAACATATTATAAGTTTTTTTGCAGTTTAAATTTTTTTTTTTTTTTTTTTTTTTTGATACAGAGCCTCAAGGTGTCACCCTGGATAGAGTGCTATGGCATCACAGCTCACAACAACCTCCAATTCCTGGGCTCAAGCGAGTCTCTTGCCTCCGCCTACCAAGTAGCTGGGACTGCAGGTGCCTGCCACAACACCCGGCCATTTTTTGGTTGCAGCCGTCATTGTTGTTTGGCAGGCCCGGGCTGGATTCAAACGAGCTCAGGTGTACGTGGCTGGTACCTTAGCCCATTGAGCCACAGGTGCCGAGCCTGCATTTTAAATTTAATGACAATCTTTTTTTTCTTAATTAAAAAATATTTTTTGTGGAGACAGGGTCTTGCCCTGATGCCCAGGCTGGTCTTGAACATCTAGCCTCAGTCTCCCAAAGTGCTGAGATTACAGACATGAATCTCAGCCTAACGACAGGTTTGTCATAACTGCAAACAGGATTATAGTGAAACTATTTACTGCTGCTGACTTTTTATTATTATAGCTATCTCAAAAACAGGTATTACATTAGTTGAAGGCAGCATTATTTTATATTATTTTTATTTGACTGCTTTAAGTTATTGTTTTTTTTTTTTTTTTGTAGAGACATAGTCTCACTTTATCGCCCTCAGTAGAGTGCTGTGGCGTCACAGCTCACAGCAACCTCTAACTCCTGGGCTTAGGCGATTCTCTTGCCTCCGCCTCCCCAGTAGCTGAGACTACAGGCGCCCGCCACAACACCTGGCTATTTTTCTGATTTGCAGTTCGGCCGAGGCCGGGTTTGAACCCGCCACCTTCAGTATATGGGGCCGGCGCCCTACTCGATGAGCCACAGGCGCCACCCATTTTATCTCTTTTTTTACGCCAGTGTTCTATGTTCTTTTTCTCTAACCCAGACTTAGGAAATAGCTCTTTCTGGCAAGTAAAAGTAATTTTTATAAACTACAGTATCTGTGATGGTTAATTTTATGTGTCAACTAGACTGAGCTAAGAGATGCCCAGAGAGCTGGTAAAACATTATTACTGGGTATGTCTGTGACGGTATGTCTGGAAGAGATGGCATTTGAGTCTATAAACAGCAAGGCAGAGGAAGGGCAAATTTGCTCTCTGCTTCTGTGGGGACATTGTCTTCTGCACTCAGAGCAGGCTAGGCCTTTGGACTCAAACTGGGACTTGACACCAGTGATTGCCAAAGATCATAGGGGGAGCAGAGGATGAATAGGCTGAACACAGGATTTTTTGGGCAATGAAACTACTGTATATGATACTATCTTGGTGGATATGTGTCATATACTTGTTGAAACCCGCAGAATGTATAATACTGAGTATACCATAATGTAAACTATGAGCTTTGGGTAACAATGGCATGTCAGTGTAGTTGTATTGATTATAATGTACCACTCTTGTGTGGGATGTTGATAGGGGGATAATGTGCTCAACTGGGAAATTTGTGTACCTTCCACTTAATTTTGTTATAAATGTAAAGCTGCAGTGTCTTGTTCTATTGCTCTGTCTAAAGTGCAGTGGGGTAAAAATAGCTCACTGTAATGGCAGACTTCTGGCCTTGAGCAGTCCTCCTGCCTTAGCCTCCCAAAGTGTTAGGATTGTAGAAGTGAGCCACCATGCCTGGCTTCAGCAGATTTCCCTTTTTTTTTTTTTTTTTTTTTTTTGAGACAGATCCTCAAGCTGTCACCCTGGATAGAGTGCTGTGGCATCACAGCTCAGAGCAACCGCCAACTCCTGGGCTCAAGCGAGTCTCCTGCCTCCGCCTCCCAAGTAGCTGGGACTACAGGCACCCGCCACAACGCCTGGCTGTTTTTTGGTTGCAGCCATTATTATTGTTTGGTGGGCCTGGGCTGGATTCGAACCCGCCAGCTTAGGTGTATGTGGCTGGTGCCTTAGTCGCTTGAGCCACTGGCGCTGAGCCTAAGTGAGATTTTCTTGATGAGGGAACAATGCATTTAGATTTGGGTACAAACTCCTTATCTCACTGGAGATCAGCACCAGCAGTGAGCTCATCTGTACCACGCAAGTTAACATTTTAATTCTATCAGATATACAGTGTATTGATGTGGGAGTGGGGGGTGGGTGAGGAGTAGAGTGATGGCAGGGATGTTATGATGCGAGTATAAGAGGACTTTTGTCATTTCTGGCCTTCTGGCATCTGAATTCATGTTTCTGTGTTTCTGGAATTCATTTCTTCATAACTTGTGGTGAGAAGCAGAACCTGTTTGTTAGTATAGCATGTACTTGTTTTGCCAGCCTCCCTCATTTATTGATTTATTGATTGATTAGGGAGGCAGGGTCTTACCCCTTTCCCAAGCCGGAACACTGGGATACAATCATAGGTCATTGCAGCCTTCAACTCTGGGGCTCAAGTGATCTTCCTACCTGAGCCTCCCAAGTAGCTGGGTCTATAAGTACGCACCACCATATCTGCTCATTATTTTATTTTTTATTTTATTATATTTATTTTTTATGAGACAGGGTCTTGCTGTGTTGCCCAGGCTGGTCTTGAACTTCTGGCCTCAAGTGATCCTTCTGTTTCAGCCTTCCAAAGTGCTGGGGTTACTGGCATGAAGTACCACAGCTGGCGCAGCCTCTCTTTTGCTACATATGAACTTTAGACTTGGTCAAGCAAATGTCCTAGAATGACAGCAACGCAGGAGCTGGTGACACAGAAAAGGAGGAATTGAGTGGACCCTGTTCTGTCATGAGTGGCAGTAGCAGTTGCAGCGGTGTTTTTCCTAGGATCAATTCTGCAGACGTTTTGGAGGTCTTTCCTAGCTGGATAGCCTATAATAAACTGAGGATGGTTTTCCATCAGATATCTTTAATGTGTTTTTTACTTAAATTAGCCAAAGTAGGTTTTTGTTCCTTCCAGCTAAGAACTCTGACTTTAGAAAAAGAAAAAAAACAACCTTGTATTGTTAACAGTTATTTTAAGCAAGCTGATTGATGGTAAGCAAACCTTGTTTTCTCTTAATTTACATGTGAAGTTTTAGAATGTTTTAGGCTTACTTTGTAAGACATGTAGACAGTACAGATTCTAAATAATAATTATTTCATTCTAGTGTTTGCATTTTAAATTTTCAGTGTGCTTTACGGACCATGTGCTGCTATGTATGCCTGAAGTACTTGAAATGCAAATTTGGGGAGACTTTGCCATCTAAATGCTTGGCTGGATTAAGCGCCTAATTAGGATGGTTTTTCAACAAGTTGGAGTAAGCATGCAATCGGTGAGTGCTCAAAACATCATTTTTAAAATCCAGACATTTAGATATTTTAAGAATTTTTTTCTGAGAAAATGAAATAGATCTATATACGACGACTAACATCTTGAAGTCAATATGTTTATGTACACTTTAATTTGCTTACTATTTAAATCATAGAAGTGAATCTTTTCTTAGCATCGTAAGCAAAGAATTAACTTACGGGATTTCATTCAAAACACCAATATTTGTGTGACCTTAAAGCTAATGTATTTGTTATTAGTGAAGAAAAGCTCAATAATACAGAGAAATCATGTAATAAAACGTGGTGGACTAACACGTGACCACTCTGAATGTTACAGAATTATTAGTATTGAATGCTGTTACATAATGTAGATTATCATGGAATTAAAGTAAATGGCAAGTCGTGTCTCCTAAAATATAACACTATAGATAAGAAGAAAAATTAAGTATACAATTGTTCAATGCCAGAGATAACTAATTTTGATCTTGACATTTTTATCAGTATTTTGATTCTATACAAAGTTTGTTCAGATCTGCTGTAAACTATTAGAGGAATTGTACCAAACACATTTTGTAGAATACTTGTTTTTCATTTTCAAATTCAGTGTTTTGGTGGTTATAACATGAAATTAAGTTGTATTTATTAAGGGTATAGTCAGGTTATGTAATTTGAATATAGGCATACTTTTTAATATGATACTTTCACTTTTTGTGTGTTTGTATAATTAGAACTTTGAATCTTCCCATTCCCTAAGGTTACATATGTTTTCCTTGGAGATGAAGTGCAGAGAGCTAAATGAAATTATCTTCTTTATAGCTGCATAATTTTGCTTAGTTTGACAATAAGCAATAGAAAAATGGCTTGTAAAGTTTCTGGTGTTTTCATCTTTTTCAGATAATTGTTCCTAAACTTTCACTTACTGCAATTGGAACACCTTTCTCATTTGTTATTCACCAACATGTGGCTACATAGGGTGGACGACCATTTAATACTGATAATAGAAGAGTTTCTTTTTCTCTTTCTTTCAGAAAGAAAGGAAACTGATGCTATTCGTGATTCCCCAAAAGTAAAGCTTTATGATTTCTGTTGATTGAGATTTTAGTAAGAAGTGTAGTTTAGTTGCGATATTGTGGGTCCTGGATTTAAATAACCCTGGATCTGAAATTTGTCTCTGCCAGTTATTCTCTTCATCTGTAGAATAGGGATAAGAACTGCTAGTGCCAACCCTCTCCACCTCTCCTCCCCCCCCAGAACCCTGCTGCTGCAGTTAGCCTATGGATTAGGTGATAGTGTATTATAGCACCTAGCACCATGCCTTGTGTGTATGTAGGTACACTCAATAATGAATAGTTTAATGGTTGGTTTCCTATGTTTTTGCTCTGCCACTAGCAACCCCCTACCTCAGGTGTGGTTAGTGTGAGTACTTACTGCTCATTGAGGCCAAAGAGCAGAATTCAGTTTCAGGCTTAGATAACCCACTTTATTTAGCTTGTTAATTTATTTAGTTTTATTAATTTTAAGCTGTAGAATGGGTGCCTTTCTTCAGGCACTGGACCTGTTAAGAGGAATTAATTTGCTCAAAATATTGTAATCACTACTAATGGTAGATGAGCAGGTTTTTAATTAGCTGAAAATCTATATACATATAAGTTTTCTTCTAACATAAAATAATCTAGTTTTGGGGGGGTTACTTTCTGCTTTAACTTCTAAAACTTTTTTCACTTACTGCCTAAGAGTAAAAATAGAGATGTAGTCTATCAATATTTTATCTTTGGGCACCTGAAAACAAAGGAAGTGTTGTGTGATATAACATATACAGGTATACTTTGGAGAGATTTTGGGTTCAGCTGTAGACTATTGCATAAAGCAGATATTTCAGTAAAATCTGTCACATGAAGTTTTTTGTTTTCTAGTGCATATGAAGTTATGTTTTTATTGTACTATAGTCTGTGAAGTGTGCAATAGCATTATCTATCATTAACAAAACAATATACATGCCTTAATTAAGTACTGTTTTGGGCCAGATGTGCTGGCTCACCCCTGTAACCTTAGCACTCTGGGAGGCTGAGACAGGTAGATTGCTTGAGCTCAGGAGTTCGAGACAAACGTGAGCAAAAGCGGGACCCTATTTCTACTAAAAGTAGAAAAATTAGCCAAGCCTTGTGGTGGGCATCTGTAGTCCCAGCTACTTGGGAAGCTGAGGCAAGAGGATCGCTTGAGCCCAGAAGTTTGAGGTTGCTGGGAGCTATGATGTTGCTGCAGCACTCGACCCGAGTAACTGCGCGAGACTGTTTAAAAAAAAAAAAAAAAAAAATACTATTTTGCTTAAAAAATACAAATGATCATACGAGCTTTCAGAAAGTTCTAATCTTTTTAGTCTTACTTCAGTGATGGTTGCTGACTGATCAGGGTGGTGATTGCTGTGGCAATTTCTAAAAATAAGATAATAATAGGCGAGGCGCCTGTAGCACAGTGGTGAGGGTGCCAGGCACATATACCAAGACTGGTGGGTTCAAACCCAGCCTGGGTCTGCTAAACAACAATGACAACAAACAAATAGCCAGGCGTCGTGGCAGGCACCTGTAGTCCAACTACTTGGGAGGCTGAGGCAAGAGAATCACTTAAGCCCAAGAGTTTGAGGTTGCTGTGAGCTGTGACGTGATGGCACTCTACCGAGAGTGACATAGTGAGACTCTTTCTCAAAAAATAAATTAAGTAAATAAAAATAAGACAATGAAGTTTGCTTCATCGATTGATTTTTCCTTTAACAAAAAATTTCTATGTAACATGTGATATTATATGATAGCATCTTTCCCACAGTACAACTTCTTTCAAAATAATAGTCATTTCTTTCAAACCCTTATGCTGCCTTATCAGCTAAGTTTATGGAATATTCTAAATCCTTTGTTGCCATTTCAACAGTTTTTATAGCATCTTCACCAAGAGTCAATTCAAGAAACCACTTTCTTTGCTCATCCATAAGAAGCACGTCTTTATTCATTTAAGTTTAATAATGAGACTGCTGCAATTCAGTCACATCTTCAGGCTCTACTTCTAATTCTCTTACTATTTCTACCTATCTAAAATGAATTCAGAGTCCTCTAAGAAGGTTGGAATCAGTTTCTTCCAAATTCCTGTTAATATGGATACTTTGACCTCCTCTCATGAATCACAAATGTTCTTCATGGTATCTGGAATAGTGAATTCTTTCTAGAAGTTTCTCAGCTTACTTTGCACAGATTCATAAGTAGAATCACTCTCCATACCAGCTATGTGTGTGTGTGTGTGTGTGTATATATATTTTTTTTTTTTTTTTTTTTTTGAGACAGAGCCTCAAGCTGTTGCCCTGGGTAGAGTTCCATGGCATCACAGCTCACAGCAACATCCAACTCCTGGGCTCAAGCGATTCTCCTGCCTCCGCCTCCCTAGTAGCTGGGACCACTGGCGCCTACCACAACGCCCAACTATTTTTTGGTTGCAGCTGTCATTGCTGTTTGGTGGGCCCGGGCTGGATTCGAACCCGCCAGTTCAGGTATATGTGGCTGGCACCTTAGCCGCTTGAGCCACGGGCGCCGAGCCGGCAGCTATATTTTTACAAAATGAATTTCTTTTTTTTTTTTTTTGAGACAGAGCCTCAAGCTGTCACCCTGGATAGAGTGCCTTGGCATCACAGCTCACAGCAACCTCCAGTTCCTGGGCTCAAGCGAGTCTCTTGCCCCCACCTCCCAAGTAGCTGGGACTACAGGAACCCGCCACAACGCCTGGCCATTTTTTGGTTGCAGCCGTCATTGTTGTTTGGCGCCGGGGCTGGATTCAAACCCACCAGCTCGGGTGTACATGGCTGGCACCTTAGCCCATTGAGCCACAGGTGCCGAGCCTCTTTTTTTTTTTTTTTTTTTTTTCTTTGAGACAGAGTCTCACTATGTTGCCCTGGGTAGAGTGCCTTGGCATCACAGCTCACAGCAACCTCAAACTCTTGGGTTAAGCAATTCTCTTGCCTCAGCCTCCCAAATAGCTGGGACTACAGGCGCTTGCCATAATGCCCGGCTATGTTTTTTTTTTTTGAGACAGAGCCTCAATCTGTCACCCTGGGGAGAGTGCTGTGGCATCACAGCTCACAGCAACCTCCAATTCCTGGGCTCAAGCGAGTCTCCTGCCTCTGCCTCCCAAGTAGCTGGGACTACAGGCGCCTGCCACAATGCCCAGCCATTTTTTGGTTGCAGCCGTCATTGTTGTTTGG